>JAAOAU010000369.1:0-85250 GCA_013186845.1 Fusarium sterilihyphosum | reverse complement strand
AGTATATATAGCTCTTAACTTACTTTATTATATAAAGACGTAATAGTATATCTATTAGGCCCTAATATAATAACTAATGCTAAGTACAGGCCAAAGGTAAACAACCTTACAGGGGATGCTCTTCACTGCACAAGATATACAGCTATGAAATGCCACAACGTCTGCCCAAGTCAGCCCTAGGCGTCGCTACAGTCTTAGCACAAGACCCTCCTCCCAATACCTCTCAACAGGGCGAGTCCTCAGTATAGACTGACCGCATCTGTCCATACTACCAGCGGTAATAGCACGACTACCGAAGGCAATTCCAGGATGAATACAAATCAATTAACTCTTATCTACGATAAAACCTAGAAAGTCTAAAGTATATCACATACCTTACCAGGCGTTCTTAAGTTCTGCAGTTCATCGAGCTCTGAATTCGCCTTTCAAGCCGTTAGTGGGAACCTCAGGGAGATGGGTATGCCTTCTGCCTTTCTTAGCAAGCTGAGCTGTGATTATGGTAACCTTTCCGTGGCCTCATCCCCCTTCTCGAATTATGGCGCTTTCGTGAAGCTTGTGGCCATGGATCCGCTAGGGGATATACCTAAAACGGAGGCTGTTACTGTTGCTAAGGGATGATTCACTAACATGGGCAGCCTGTACCCTTTTTTGCGCGAGGAGAAGCTCATAGATACGATCGATAGAATATGTGCAGTTATAGGGCTAATAGTTGCCGGAACTCCTATCCCTAGAAGAGAGCTAGCGGTAGAGGCTCTTCTAAATAACGAGATCAAGACTATTACACAAATCGAGACCGGCATCCTCCTAAGTAATTTATATAGATACAGACCTCCACATTGTCTTTATCCTCAAACCAACCAGGAGCTAAATTTACTCATATAAGATAAACAAAGGAGATTGAATACGATTGCTATTCTTGAATGCGCTTGGACTGATCCATAATCTGCCGTTTCCGATCCGAGGAACCTGAATCTAAATCATCGGCAGTTGAATGTGCGGGGAAATTTGTTGCACTATTTCTGATGCATCCGCAATGTCCAAGGATGCTGGCTAGTTCCGCCCCCGCTTGTCGAATAGGTTTATGTGGCTATGAGTCGGGATAGATGCGTAAGCAGACGAGTTTGTAGACGTGTAAAGCAACTATAAAAGCTTCCGCTATGCTCTAGCTTTTCCTTCACGCTTATTATACGTTTTATTGCTAAAATGTCACTTGAGATTGAATCTTTCATCATCTGGGCCTTGAGCCTACCCATATTCCTTCAAACCTCGACCTTGGTTGGCGTCTTAGTACTTGGATACATTGTTTATTATCGCTACCTCCATCCACTGGCCAAGTACCCTGGTCCCCCCCTGGCTTCGGTCACCAACCTGTGGAAGACCTACCATCTTTGGAACTTGCGTCTCCCGCATACGCTTGTTCGTCTACATGAGCAGTACGGCGACGTCGTACGGGTTGGGCCAAATGATTTGTCGTTTCGTAATCCCGATGCTGTCAATACCATCTACAAGGCAGGTCGGCAACTACAAAAGACGGGTTTTTATGATGGATTTACGACTTTCAATCCCAACTTATTTGGTACACAAGACGAAGAGGTATGTCAACCCTTGTCCATGAATGGGCGTTCAACTAAGGCTAGACATCAGATTCATGCCATCAGGCGTCGCCAAATGGCCCATGCCTTTCCCTACAGTCTATCAAGGAGATGGAGCATTTCGTCGACCGCCATATCTTGAAACTGAGAAAAAACCTCGATCACTTCTCCGACGCCAAGCAAGAGTTTGATCTCAAGGACTTGATTGCCTTTTATGTCTTTGATGTGCTAGGCGAGCTCGCCTTCAGCAGAAGTTTTGACTCTCAAGATGGGAGGAACCTAGCCCGGCTACCACCCATCAATGACCATATCCATCTTGCTTGCTTGATGGGAATGACGCCAGACGCTGTCCCGTGGATCAAAAAGCTTCTACCATTTATCCCCATTCCATGGCTGCGACGTCTGTTTAACGCTCGTGCACAACTTCGGGATCTGACTGCGGCATGTGTCCGCCAAAGGATTGAAGCTGGTCCCAGCGACCGCAAGGACCTTCTTTCGTGCTTGTTGGTCGCCGTTGATCCTGAGACTGAGTCCAAGCTTACCGAGTTGGACATAAATACCGAGGCCTTTGCAATGATGTAGGTGATATTGCCTATATTTCCAGCTTCCTTCTGATCAATCACAGTGTCGCAGGGTCTCATACCACGTCAGGCACCCTGACGCTCCTGTTCTCCCATTTACTGCAAAACCCCAAGGCCTTGCACAAGGTTATCCAAGAATTAGATTCGAACTTGTCTAATAATACAGGCAGAGTCATATCTTACGAAGCCCTCGAGAAAGACCTACCATATACATGGGCATGCATATACGAAAACTTCAGAATCAACCCTGTGTTTACCATGCCATTACCCCGGAAGATCATGACTCCTGGTGGACTCGAGATCCAGGGATGCCAGATACCACAGAAGGTGAGATTGAACAACCCAGTAGATTCATCCAGGTCTAACAATAGAAAGACCACTGTTTTTGCTCCGAACCACGTCGTTCACCATAACCCATCGGTATGGGGACAAGACCACGACCAGTTCATCCCAGATCGCTTCCTTGGCCCCCTCAGTAAAGAGCTCCAAGGGAATTTATCGCCTTTCAGTACTGGACATCGCATGTGCATAGGCAAGAACTTGGCGATGATGAATATTTTAAAGGTGCTTTCTACGGTACTGAGAAACTACAAATTGGAAATGATCCACCCGGAAGAACCGGTTGATACTTTGAGCGTCGGCATTTCTGAGAAGAAGGGAGGATTAATGTGCAGGATATCGAAAAGGTAATCTTGGTTGGCAATGTCGAGGCCGAGGCAAACCCGAGGCGTCTAGATAAGTTGCGCGTCTAGATAAGCAAGGTACTATTAAGCTACACGCATACTTACACGTTTTAAATTGGCCTGGGGTGCACCAGAAATGCTGATCCCAAGCGAATTCGTTAAGATGGTGTAGCATCGGGTCGGAAGTGTATCGGATCTAGGGAGTTGGGTGCCCGGGAACTGATAGCGGCTCTGGTGGCACGGGACTACCTGTCATCATTGTTACCTAATTCACGTATCAGCACTGGCGAGGCTCTATGGAAATTATAAAGACACTACTCAGCTCTTGAAAAGGACTCCCCCATCTATCGTAGTTTGCTTCCAAAGCCTTCTACTTCACATTTGTTCTCAACATGACAGACCAGCAGCCCCCCCGCCTCCACAATGAGATCTACCCATTCCTCCATCCTTCGATATTCAGGAATTCTTTAAAAGGAAAGGTTATTCTCATTACCGGTACGCATCTCGGAAAAGAACTCTTCTCTGTTTGAGACCCTGTTCTTGTTATCTAACGCTAAGTAGGTGCTCTTGGTACTATTGCCGGCGCTACCGCTGAATGCTTCGCCACTGCTGGTGCCCGTCTCTTCCTATCCGATATACAGCCTTCGCTGTCAGAATCTACCAAGGATCGTCTTTTGCATCTTGGTGCTGATGAAGTGCATTATTGGCGCTCCGATGTCGGAAACCCCAAAGAGTGCGAGGATCTGGTCAAACAAGTAAGCCGTGCCCAGCAATACGCCGTGAAATGTTCACTAACAAATACTGACAGGCTACTCTCACCGTAGGCAATATTGATGTCCTTATTAATGGTGCCGGAGTTGTTGGTGTCCGTGTGGTAAGTGTCCTGCCCGAAGCATTCACCCAAATCTAAGGAAAATGCAAAACTGCATGTATAGTTTCATAAGCAGGATCCTGCTCTTTTCTTCCGAGACATGGCAATCAACTTCAACGGACCACTCGTCCTGATGCGCTTGGTCCTGCCTGGCTTTATTGAGAGACGCCGAGGGTGCGTGATCAATATCGCTTCCAAGGCAGCCACTGTAGACTTTCCATTCAACATTAGTTATTGTACCAGCAAGGCGGCTTTGGCCAAGTTGACGAGCGTCCTTCAGGCCGAAGTGAATGAAGTTGCTCCATCATCTGATATCAATCTATATGCGATCCATCCTGGCGCGGTACGCTCGGGCATGAAGACAGCAGGTGAGTGAACAATGAGTCCTCTCAGCTGATATAACATATGCTGACACAACATGTGACGCCACTAGATAGCCATCATGACGCCGTACTAGCAGAGTTTCCTCAAGTTTTGTCCCGCTTCGAGGAGTGGATGAAAAGGTTCACTGGCTCGCCGCACTTGGCTGGCATGTCATGTGTAGCTCTTGCAACTGGTATTGCGAAGGATGCGCTTAGGGGCAGATACTATGATGTAGAACAGGATCTGGAGGATGTAATTGCCCAGGCAGCGTTGTTGAAGGCGGATCCACTGCTTCACACTCTGCATATCAGTATGCTCGGGTCATTAGAGCGAGAGGATGGTGTTATGGCCCAGAAGCCGGAGGAGAGGTTCGACTTCCCTGGGTTCTAGAACTAGATGAGAAGGCACAGATTTATGAGGACTTGGAACCATTTTAATAGGTTGAGTGAAGGGGCTATAAGACAGAACTCTGGAACAGGTTATTGAAGTTCTCCGTTGCCGTCTAGTTGTGGGCTGATATAGGTATACTAATTACATTCCCCCCGATTCTATCGTGGACATCTCTTCGGCCTGATTGTACCCGACATAGGGGGGTAAGTACCATAGAGGCAGTCATGCACAGTTCTGGGCTTGAGTGACAAAAGGAATTCCCCAGTAGTGAAGCCTTCCCCCAAATATCCCGTAGTCGGACTTTGGAATGGCATAATAGCCACGATAGTAAAGTCTTCAATACCTCATTCTAATGAACTACAGTCTCAGGCTAAGGGATATCCATTAGACATGATGCTTCTCGTATTTCGAATCTCTTCCTCCAACTCGATGATACGCTCTCGAGCAAGGTCAAGTACTTGACCCCTACTCAAGACCTGCCCTGAACTCGGCGTGCTGTCTCTATCAGCTAGCGTGTTTGTTCTCGACGCAGGCAGCACTGCTAGAAGACTTTCGAACTGCGCCTTGAGTCGAATTCGATACTGTTTCTCGGCCAGGTGATGGCATTCTCTGACGTGTGCTGGTGTGTCTGAAGTCACCTTGTATCGGCGGTTTTTCGGCTTGCGTGATGCTGCTCGGAGTTGGATCTCCGTCATCTGTGGGGCCTGAATCGTTTGCGTTGGTGAAGAGTTCTGTTGTTCTATCGCAGAGGAATCTTCAATGGTTCTGTTGGTGGGGGCTAACATGCCGGCGTCGTGACTCAGGGTTGTTGTAGAGCTCGGCAGGTAGTTGAAAGGGTAACAAGTTTGCATGTAATCGACAAGCTCCGGTGAGCTGGATGTGTTGGATAAGTACTCATCCACGTCCCAAGTGAGGTTCTGAGCAGAGGCTGTTAACAGAACCACGTCAGTCAGCATCAAAAGTGTCAGCTTGGAAGGAGGGGCGACTTACTCTGCTCAGTTGCTAGGTCAAGAGGCATCTGATTGGTGAGTTAGTATAGTTCATGCTCTTGATCAATATGGGTGGCATGATGGAGAGCCAATGTAGAAGCGGTGCTGGGTAGATAACGGTGTGAAACACGGCAAGGATGTAAGGGATAACCTACTAGGGGCTGATGGTCATCAGCGCTTTGCTGCAGGGTGTCGGAGGTGCAACCAAATTCCACGGCGGCCGTCTGGAACTGCAGCTGGTCGTTGGTGGGCTGATTGTTGGTTTGGTCAAACGATTTATATAACCTTTTGCCAGATGAAATGGCTTGTTACTGATCAAGCATGCAAGACAACAGGCACTGCCTGGCTGTTAAATGAATCTCATTATCGTGGTATGCCGGGACTGAAGCCCCGCTGCAATTAATATCCAGTTCAATAGCCCAGCCCTGTACCGAGATAGTGGCGTACCGCGTGCCATGTCGACCGATTCCGGGACTTGGCGATCGATCGTACGTTCGCGACCTTCCCTCCTCCCAACCGGACCAATATCCCTATGCTTATCGTATTTCAGCAACACGATGGCGTCGGGGAGCCGGACACGCGGCTAATTCCGTCTCGCTGCGTCAGCAAATCGAGTCTGGGCTGTGAAAGAGTCTAGACCAGTCCATGTGCTGTTGGGCTGAGGTCCAGACCGTGTCATCGTCTGGGACACGTCATTCAGAAGCGGGGTTCGCAAGCTTAGATCGCGAAATTCAAGAACCAGTCATGCCAAGCTCTGGGAATGCCCTGTCATTCATAAAAAATCGCCGTACACTAAGTGGCAGTTTTGAAAGCCGAAGATCTCGCCTAAGCAAATGATTTCCCTTGTTTGGCATCCATTTGCAAATTAAACAATACCATAGCCTTCGCTTCAGTCCCCTACAAGTTACAACCCGTCTCGTACCTGTAACAGTGTAAACTGTTCGTCCCTCATCAAGCCCTCAATCGCCGACCGCCACAATTGCCATCCCTGCCAAAACATCTCCAGCTTTGACAAAGCTCACAACCATTCCCATTTGAGGCGTTCATGGTGCTGCGATCTCATGTTCGGCATTACTTTTTGACGGCATAGCACGCCACATCCCCCGATTCCTGTTGTAGTTTCCTTGATTTGACATCGGGGCGGTGGTGAGTCATTGATTTCACGAAATTGCAGCTCTGATGAGGTGCAGATAATTTCCCAGGACTGGTTCAAGAGCTCTGCCTTTTGCATCTAACCAAGCATATAAGGGAATGTGTACATTGGCTTAGAAAACACTTGAGTAGCTCTGGGTGCGTTTCACATTATGCTTCATGGTTACTTACTAATACAAACAGCGCGTCGTGGCCTTTTTAGCTTCTGCAGTGATAAGAAAAAGTGTCGATGGTGAGTGCTGATATCACGGCCGTGATTGGACCTACATAGATGACCCTGTGTGGTCTTCACAAGCAATTGGGGGTAAGCAACAATAGAGCCAAGCCACTTGAGAATATCGTAAGACTTGAATTGAAGTATCACCAAACTCCCGACGCTAACAGTCAACGTGGCACATTGAACGTCACTGAGTGAGCGGTCGGACGTGTAATTGTTACATTACTATCATTCTTAAATTCTAGCAACTTGTCTTGGATTTCAATCATCAGTGCGTCTTGCGCAACGGAGGTGTAAGACCGATAATGTGAACACCATATCTCCACCAAGCAATTGATCGAATGGCAGGGCATGTAAGAATTAGATTCTCAAGTCCCGGGCGGCAGGATAGTCTAAACCCCGTAAGGGGGCATTGCTCTGTTCGCCGAATAATCTAGTCCCCTGCGAGGATGTGGCTGCTTACGCATCTGACGCCACGGATACCCCTAAGTCACTGTCTGAATCCCGAGAACCTGGTTGACTTCAGCCCTTCTAACGGAAATTCAGCTTTGCTAGCATTGATGCATCGGACTCTATCCATTTTCGGAAATCGTATCGTCAAAGACAAAATTGTGGCTTACTGCCATCATCATATGATGGTAAAACATGTTCCCTTCCCCGTAAGCCCAATAGGTTATCCAGAATCTTGTTTCAGCTACGAGTCGGGAAAGGCGGCGGTCTAGACCACCAACCCCTGATATGATCCTTGCATTTGCTGCTACGTTCCATCTTAGATATCTCAGAGGAGTAAAGGGAAAAGATGACTGCTGATGAGGAAGACTAGCGGAGGAGATACAAAAGGGCTGGCTTTAGTGGCTGCACAGATACTGGCAGAGCATGCGAATACCTGATCTACATGTCTACAAGCTTCTTATACAAGAAACACAAACTTAATAAAAGCACGCAACATAGTAAGTAGAGCATCCCTGTGTAAATTGGTTGAAGACTAAGAGAGTTTGTCAAGTACCGACTACCATGGACACATTTCCGTCTGGTTTTGTTGAAAGCACGTGGCATCAGCCCCCAGGTTATTCTACCTTTCCATCACCGCCCGACACTCACTTCAGCTTCCATGGCCTTGACTCGTCGAATACTCTTATTGGCGGTCCAGATGATATTATTCAGCTCGATCCCTGGTTCTGCCAGAGGTGGCTAGATAATTCTGGGGATGTGCAAACAAAAGCTCCTGTCAACTTAGTCCACGGCCAGGGCTCCTCCGCAACAACACAGTCAGAATATGGCACCCAAACTCAGGCTCAGTCTAGCCAGGAATATCATTCAGACGTAAGGTCAAACGTTCAACAGCATAAAGGGCCCCATTCACAGAAGACCACAACTAGCACACAGCAAAGTTGTTCTTGCAACGGCGGCCAGAACCAAAATTCTATGCAAGAGAAAGCATCACGTATTCGTGAGAGGAATCGAAACATTGCTCGCAAATATCGAGACCGCAAGCAGCATGAAGCAGAGGCATTGGAAGCTCATAGGGAGAGATTGCAAGAGGAGAATGCAGTCCTGAGGGACCGGTGTAATGACTTGAAACAGGAAGTACTGGATCTTAAGAATCTTTTACTACAGCATACAGAGTGCAATTGTACCATGATCCAGGATTTCATCGCTACAGAGGCCAAGAGGTCACTGCATAGTCTTCTTTCATCAAGCTCGTTAAGTTAAGCGCTTGTAAACATAGAGTTTGACTGAGCTAGAGGTGGCCCTTTTATCAAGTCTTTCACGTCACGCCATAGGATATAAATTACAGCAGATTCCAAACTATAGGTATAACCATTTAAAACTGGACATTGTTGTACTTATTTATAGCCCTTGCTTTCTATTGGTAGGAGTAAGACACGTGATAATAATACGTACATTAGGCTGCAATGTATGCTGACAGAAGACTCTCCCATTACGCCTTTCTAACATCTATGGACTCGAGACCATGATAAGCCTTCTGATTGAACCCTTTTATTTTCCAAAACTGCTCTACGACAAGACATTGGTGTTGTTGATGCTTGAGCTGACAATGGCATCTTCCGACAACACGATCCACTAAGCGTTGGATAACAACTCCGATGATCAGAAAGACCTTGGTCTGGCAATTTATGTGTACAACCTAGCGCTTGATTTGCGAAACCACTTCCATGATACTAGAGAAGGAGATTCAATTGAAGAGGCAATAGGCATGGCCGAAACTGCTATCCTTATCGCATCAGATTCCAATCCTAACCAGCGCTGCTACTACTACAGCTCTGTCAACAGCCTATCGGACGATTACCCCGACAAAGCACAATACTCGATACGCTGTTATATCTGCTTGAGAACTCTGCTTGTCGAAGCGGGCATTACCAGACAATACTACCGAGCGTACGATGACGTATAAGAGCCTCTTTATATCAACGTAATTCTCATAGTAAGGAATGTGACATGGAAACTAGAGAATAGCCGGAGTGTAAACGTTTATAGGGAAGCATTGATTGGAGTCGTGGTTAACACCTGCCTGATTGGGCCATCGGAGGACCGGCCGATAGCTACCTGATTGGGCAAGTGGTTGAACAAGCGCATTTGGAAGAGGTTGGATAATGCAAGAGATGGACCAGCTTCCAGGGGGAATTACTGACGAATATGATTCTTTCGCAAATTTATGTGGATCTGTTGAGTCGAGCAAAGATGTCTTTGAATGCCATGTTGACAGCGCTAGGCTGGGGGGTTTCGGGTGGCTGACAGCTTAGCATTATAAGCATTTAAGCTTATCTTGTTGCTTGTATACCACTTTATGTCGCCCGAGTGGAGAATCATCCAGGGACGGCTGGGAAGGTGGTCTTGGCAATACCTGGACGATGTCACGTCTTACAAGGATACAGCCGGGACAATGTCTTGAATTGAGTAGGGACTTTTTTCTCTCTCGCCTCGTCTCGGTCTTTTGAAGAATGGTATGATGTCACTGATGGATTTGTTGCCGTGAATGGGAGGGGAGAGTGGAATGCTAATGTTGATGCATAAGGCAGTGATTTACCCCCATCAATATATATTTCCTCTCTCGTCGCCCTCCATTTGCACAATAGTATATCCATTTGCAACGGTCAGCATTTTACCAAAAGGGCCATAATGACACGCCTAATACAGGTACTCCTTGCAGCTGGAGCCACTCTTATCGGCCTCACCTCTGCACAATGCAACCTCACCCCGACCGCCAGCATCGCTACCGCTGATGGCGTCGAGTTCAAGCTACTACGTACCGGTCTACAGCGTCCTCGGCACCTTGTTGTCGATACTGAGGGGAATCTCCTAATCGCCGAGGCTGGCGGCAAGGGCGTGAGAAGGGTTGTCCTCGATGATGGTAAAGATCTCGATGTTTGCATTGACTCTGACGACGCCTTGATTTCGAACGCGAATGTACGTCTGTCCAATCCTATATGGTCTTGGGAGGCTAGGACATGATATTAACAAGACTTTGTCAACATAGCTGAACCACGGCATTGCTCTGACCGCCGACGGTAAAACCATTCTCGTTTCTACTCCCAGCGAGGTATACGCCTACGACTACGATGCCTCCAAAGGCACCGTCGGCTCTCGCCGGACCGTCATCACGGGGATGAGTGCGACTTCTACTCATTCTACCCGCACCCTGACGATCCCTCTCGCTGGCAATCCTAACCTGTTGCTCGTGGCTGGCGGGTCTGATGGCAACTTGGATGTTGAGACTGTTGACAAAGATGTTGTGCGCAGTCAGGTGAGAGTCTTTAACATTGATGAGCTGCTGGCAGCAGATGCTCCTTTGGTGTATGATGAGGCGGAGGTGCTTGGTTGGGGTCTTCGTAACAGTGTTGGCTGGGCAGAGGACCCATCCACGGGAAATATCGTAAGTGCAGGCTTTCTTCACCAGCCATGTTCCTAGCAGAGATTCCGAGCTGACATTGTCTACAGTGGTCTGTTGAGAACTCAGTCGATAACCTTTACCGTGGCGACGTCGATGTTCATAACACCAATCCTGGTGAGGAACTCAACTTCCACGGTCTTCCCAACGACACCTCCAGCGCCCAGTATGGTGCCAACTACGGATATCCCGGATGCTTCTCTATCTATGACACCTCCAACGTCAAAGATTTCCCCGGCGGGGCAAAGGTTGGCAAACAATTTGCTGGTACGCCGCAAGGTGAGACAGATCTGGGATTTACAGATGAGGAGTGCCAGGAGAAGCAAGCCCCAAGAATCACATTCGGATCACACCTTGCGCCACTCGACATCAAGTTCCTTGACGGTAGTGCGGCATATATTGCATTCCATGGAAGCTGGTAAGTGCCTTCAGATATGACTTACGATTCAAAAGTGTTCGCTAACTGACTCCAGGAACCGCAACCCTGGTGATGGCTATCGCCTCAGCAAGGTGGACTTTGCCAACGGTGAGCCGGTACCGGAGTCTGACGACCCTAAAGCTGAAGTGCCGCTGATGTGGAACACGGACAATACCAAGTGTCCTTCGGGATGTTTTAGACCGGCAGGTCTGGCATTCGACAAGTCCGGAAGGCTGTTCTTGACTAGTGACTCTACGGGAGAGCTGTATGTTCTGACAGGTGTATGAGCGCTTGTGCCCCTTGGATGATATTAAGTTGATTAGCCGTTCTTGGTTGAATTCAATTTATTCTTGCTATTAAATGCTGGTGATACCAGAATGTTGAGACAAAGGAAAGAATCTATCTGCAAACTTAGAGATCAACGGCAAACACCGAGCCGTCGCTGTTGCCACTATAAGTGAAACCACATTTTCCATTACCAACAATAAATCCAGCGCCAGTATCGGAGCCCTTCTTGGACATGAAGTAGTTGGGATGATTGCTCTGCGACTTGCACGTCGAACCAGCGTGGTACAAAAGGAAACAGTTGCGGTTAGCAGCACGGAAGCTCCAGGTCTCGCAGCCAGTGAACTGCATACAAGAGCTACAGCACTCTTCAGCACTACTAGCACCATTTGCAACGATTTGGAAATCAGAGGGGATGCCAGGACCGTTGTTGAGAACGTTGGCGACGTAGTAACCTGTGCTTGCACTGTTGAAGTTGGGGCCAAGCATGTTTGCTTCTTGGCAGGCTGCATACTCTGTAGGGCCGGAGATGACCTTTGTCTTGGTTGCAGTGGCAGACTTGGTTGTTGTCTTCCACTTGGTAGAGTAGGTGGTGACTTTCATGGAAGTGGTGAAGGATTTGGTGACGGAAACGTCTTTGGGAATGAGAGTTGTGGTAGTAGAGATTGTCTTTACGATAGTGGTTGTCTGCATACTATCGACTGTCTTGGTAACTGGAGTACCAGTCTTTTGGACAACCTTTGTGTTGGCATTTGGAAGGAGTTTGGTACCTTGACAAACAGATCAGTCAGTGGTTTATAGATAACGGTGTATATGACAGAGAACATACACTGAACCTTAGAAGGGAATTTGAAAGCCTTTATTCCAGGCTTGATTAACGCTCGGCCATGAGGCTTCTGGAACAACTTGTCACGCTTTTGCGCATTCAAAGACCTTGAGTTCACAGTGTCTGAGATGAACTTGAACCCAGCAGTAGTTGGTATCTGAGTAGTAGATGTTGAGGTCTTTGTGCCTGTCTTTGTAGTAGTAGTAGTGCTAGTAGCAGTCACTGTGACAGTGGCCACCTTGAACAGCGTGGTAGTAGTGCTGAAAGTGTCGGTGCCACCTTTACCAGTGACGGTGAAGGTCTTAGTAGAGAACACTGTGATTGTTGACCATTGGTTGGCCTTCTTAACCACCGTTGGAGTTATTGTAGTTGTTGTCGTAGGGACTACACTGTCTGTCTTGGTAACAGTGACAGTCTGGACATCTGCGACTGATTCCTTGCCAAGTTTCGTCTGGCAGGTCACATCGTCATCGTCGGCTGCGATGACAGATGGTGCGAGAAGGGGGAGAAGCAGTGCGGAGAGTAGAGTGGTCTTCATGGTGGAGGTGATGATTGGGGAGGGGACAGGGATGGCTGTGCTGTTGGACTAACTAGAGGAATACCTAACACCAGTCATTGTATGCAACTCGAGGTCTACATATACCACGACAGTTCCAACATTATATGAATGCGGGTTTTGCCACTCCATAAAACGCAGTCTAAGAATCCAGAGTATTAGGACTCACAACGTTCACAACGATCTGCAAACAGCCATGCCCCTGTTCTGAAGAACGGAGCAAAATACAGTAGACAAGAATGCACTAGCGCAAAGTGTTTCGAAAAGCAGGGTCGGCCGCGATGGCGTTGTCCAGACCCCAAGCCTCGGAATGTGAACATGGGAAAGTGGTCTTTCTTCCATACCTCGTCTAGCTCCATTTTCCCCATATTCTCAAAACATGGTCAGCCACTTTTTGTCTTGGCCAGATTCAGAAAGAAACTGCGAGCCAATCAATGGTTAGCGGAATCATAACGAGGAGTTGGCTACCCTATCAAAGTGATTTACCAGCTCAAAGACTCGGGTCAGTTCACAGGATAACAAGAGATAGGAGGTCTCGGAGCATCGTGACGGTCAATAACTATTCGCTTGTCATCTGATCAAGCCTGTGAGTATGAAAATCATCTGTACCAGACATATGGAAGGAGTTCAGCTAAAGTCATGTCTGTTATTTACGATAAGAACCATCATTTCATCCACGGTATGATAAGAAGAAGTCTGGGCGACCTTCGTTGGGACTTTCTTTCTACGTCGCAAGGATTTTCTTGTCCCGTTTACGACTATTACAAAGCATACCAGACCCATGGACCATTCAAGCTTGGCAAAATCAAGCAATGGCTTAACCAAACAAGCTTTTTGTTTACCTGGTTCAGCATCCCATTCCGGATGAGCACAAGGCTTGGGCTAGTTAAGATTACCTCCCGTCCCAAGCGACGACTAGACAACCTTAAAATAGTAGCGCCACGTTTCCCGCCACCATTTATTGCATGGAGGATTTACCGCTATACGCATAAATACCCTTCACCGAAGCATCCAATTCGTTGTTTTCGATCTCAGCCACCCATATCCTTGACCATAGGCGAACTCGGCTTCGGCGAGAAAGGTCCTTGCTTCAGGCACGGTCGGCACGTGGCGGCCCGGGACAATGCTAGCTCAGCCATGCATACCAACGGTCCATAGTGACCAGTCTCAGATCAGACATGGCTTTGCTGCACACGGGAGAACGCTTGGAATTCGATAAGTGATGGTTCTTTTAGCCATATTCCGACTGTGAAGTAGATACGCATCAGGGTCGTAAAAGCTAAAGTTGGACGATTGAACTAGAAGATACTGCATTCAAAATACACATTGGGGTCTAGATTCTGCTTAATACTAGCTTATATATCCTGAACGAATCGAATTGAGCAGGTCATTGAAAGGTGGCTTGTTCTTCACACCCTACTCGGGCGTCTGACGGAACTGTTGACGGGCTTTAGGAATAGTCACAATGCTGGCCACAGAGAGTCTGCCCACTTCAGCAAGATCACAGGGGTCACCGCGATGTGACAGAGCGATCCTGGTTTTCCCAGGTCCTATTAGACTCTCATGTCCTGATCTCGGGCTGTGCTGTATGTCACCTGTAGTATTTTCCTTTCTCTTCAATTTCACCTCACTGCACTGGCTTCTTGGTGAACCCAACCGTTAGGTGCCCATCATGAAGCTCACCAAGAACCTCGCTTCTCTTATTGTGCTTCCTTTCTTCATTCTTGGCGCGTCTGCTGCTCCAAGCCATGACCTTCCAATTTTCGATCGTCGAGATGATGCCAACGCTACAAGCACTAGCGATAACAGCACAACTCTCGAACCCATCATCCCCCCAGAGGTTGACCCAAAGGACTTCTCAGTCTTCACTCTCGATAAGCAGGTCACTCTGGCCTGGGCTGGTACACCAGACTCAGAGCCTGGGTCGAAACGAATGCGAAAGCGCGACAACGCCATCTTCTCTCAGGCCAACTTTACCTTTCGATACCCCGTCATCCCTCTTGACCATTCCGTCTTTGTCTCAAGCGTGGCCTGCACCAAGGGTGCCTTGAGTGGCGTGATATCGAATTCTGCTGCCTATAATTATGCTAAGGCGCAGTGGAAAGGCGCAGGGAAGATAATCTTCATCACCTCCGTGGATGGGTGTGGCGAAGATCATGCCAATGACTTGTTCCTCTCTCAATCCATTACGTTCAACGATACCACGAAGGCGTTCACTGCTAAGGGTTCCACGACCGAATATGCCGATGTATATGAGCGATTCAAGCTTGACTTTGGCAAGATCGGAACCTTAAATGTCAGGCGGGCCATCGATAAGAGAGCCGTAAGTTGCAACCGCTACTTCCCATTGCCTGGGTTTGAACTAACTTGATACAGATGTTTGAGCCACATATACTGGAAAAGCGCCTGAGCAAGACTTGGTCTTACGATTGGTCTCAATATCTCAACAACGAAGAAATCCTTGGTACGGATGAAGACGCACCGTGGCCAAATGCTGCAAAGCTCATCGAATGGGGTTCTGAGGGTGGAGAGGAGGATGATTCGTACAAAAAGGGCGAAGTCGCTGACCCAAACGGCCATCATAAACGTTGGGATAACGCCACGCTTGCAGAGCGCGACTTGTCCTATGGTCTGATTCTTTACTGCGTGGAGTGCGGATTTGGCGGCAAGGCGTCTCTCACCGGTACCATTGAAGCCAGTATCTTCAGCGGTATGGAGAAAGCTCAGATCCAGTTCAACGCTCAGTTCAAAGCTGGGCTTAACCTTGGCCTGAAGGCTTTCGTTACGTATGAGAAGGAATGGACATATCCTGTCGCCGAGTTCTCTCCCTGGAGCTTTGGCATCCCACTTCTATGCACTGTCGGGCCTTATATCGGTCTCGATGTCCAAGCTGGAATGACTATTGAGGCAACTGGCACCTTACTTATTGGAGCTTCGGTTGAGTGGGAGAACATTGACATCTTGATCGATCTGCTAGACTCTAGCAACAGCCACTCTAATGGCCTCACGCCGGTGTTTACGCACAGAACTGAAGCTACTGGTGAGCTCAAGATGGAAGCGTCTCTAGGCCTGCCTGCAAGCGTCGGCGTCAAGCTCAATGTGTTGTCGGGCCTATGGTCAGCAAAAGGAGGGGTAGTCGACACACCGTCAGTTGTTTTGGAAGGGAGTTTTGAAGTCAGTGCGACAGTCACCGATGATGGCGAGATTGTCACGGACGTTGATGGCGATTGCTACGGCATCGCTTGGAACATCCATTTCGAAAACACCCTTGAGGCCTTTATCACACTTGGTGATGACACGAACAAGTTTCCCCTCATTGATCCCTTGGAGAGTGACCCCATCGCCGAAGGCTGCATTGGCTATGTCAATGACGGAACTGGCGATGATGGATCTGATGATGAGGGCGGTATGTCTGGAACCGGAATGGACTGCGGCGGTAGTGGTCTGTTCGCTGATTGTGATGGATCACAACCGGCGCCTGTCTTTGACCCAACATCCAAGAAGAAGACCGATTCCAAGTCCACTAAACAAAAGGGTACCGCTCAGAGCAAGTCCAGTAGCAGTGATAAGAAGGCTACCTCGAGTAAGAAGCCCAAGACATCAACTACAAGCAAGAAACCCACCAGCACCAAGTCTAAGAAGCCGACCAAGACCTCGAGTGTTATAACAGCCACTACCAGGAACACCAAAGCTACTCAGGCTGCTACTAAGAATGTCAGCCCAGCCAAAGCATCCGCGACATCCAAGAAGGCTGCAGCAGCATGTACTCCCTCGGCTGTCGCCAACTCCAAGGCCCCTCCACGTTCAGTCTGCAAGAGGAATGTGGCAAAGGCTCGTGTCCCCTCCAAGTCCATCATCGGCACAGCCTCTTCCGTGAAGAGCGTGAGTACTTGTGCCGAAACCTGTTTAAAGAGTAAACAGTGTTTGAGTTTCGGATATGGTGAGGATAAGACGTGTCAACTATATGGGAAGAACCTCAAGAGTCTCGGTGTCACGTCGGGTAAGGGGAAGCAGGCCTCGGTGTTCTATGATAGGAAGTGCTATGCGTTGAGCGAATGTTCAAAGTAGCATAGTAGACTTTGACAATGGACTGAGGGGAACAGGCAGCAAGCCTCAAATTGCGTAATTTCATTTGTCTTTAAGCACAATATCACACTGATATCCATGTTCTTGGTTTTCATCATCACGGGTACTTTTGCGGTGCGAATATATACTGTGATGTATTGTCATCCGAGTCCACCAAGGTATTTAACTATATACAGTGAAGGATGTGCCGGATCCCTCGGTAGGACTGGACCATTTGTATATAATAATACTTCCACCAGGTTGCAATGTACAAGGAATATAAGATCTTCTCCCCACTTCTGAAGTGTGATACTTATAGAGAGCCAAAACATTGGCTGTCTCTAAGGTCTGCAAATACTCAGGGTGTTTAACAGCGAAGCTTAGCGCTAGTACCAGCAGCCGCGTTGAAGAAGCTCCAGGTCTCACCAGGGGCAAACTTCTGACCGTTGCCAGTAGGGTCGGCAACGTGGCCACCACCGTGTCCGATCCAGGTAACGGGCTTGCGGCTGCAAGTGTAAGAGGTCTTAACGTAGTTCGTGGCACCGGGAGCGGGATCGTTGACTGTCTTCTGCTGGCAGCCGTTGGTACCGATCCACTTGTCACGGAGCTGGCGGCCCTGCTGGATGCTGAGAACATTGTCGGCGGATCCGTGGATGTGGAGGTAGGAGACGGGAGTGTTACCACCGTTGCAGCCGGAGAGGAGAGCACCGGAGATGACGGCGACAGCAGCGAAGTCGTCTATGATGAGTTAGTATACATGACTTGGAATTATGAGGACGGTGACGTACTGGGTCGGGAGCAGGCGACACTGTGGCTCATGGCACCACCGTAGCTGAAGCCAGTAGCGAAAACTTGCTTCTCATCGATGCAGAGGTTCTGCTTGGCGAAAGCAAGCATCTGATCAGTGAAGGTGATATCCTCGCCACCCTGGTTAGCCCAGCCAGCGTTGAGACCATTGGGAGCAATGAAGATGGTAGAGTCGCCAGCCAAGTTGCGAAGACCGTAGTAACCGCCCTGGACGACGTTGCCCATGTTTCCGCTGAGCCAGTGGTAACCGAAGACGAGACGGTGAGGCTTGTTGTTCTGGTAGTTGTTGGGCAGCTGGAGAGTGTACTCGCGGTTCTTGCCGTTGACCTGCATGGTCTTGACGCCACTGGAGGGAGGCTGCTTGCCACAGCCAGCTGAGGCAGCGTCGCCGAGCCCAGCTGAGGCGAAGAGGGCGAGGGTGAGGGTGAGAAGAGACTTCATCGTGAACGAAAGGACCGAGCCTGTTCTTGGAGTTTCCTGATGGAGAAGAAGAAGAAGAAGAAAAGAGTAGTTGGTTCTGTCTAGCAGATCCTTGTGTGATGAAGAAGAATAAAAATCTCTTGAAGGTGAAGAATTACAGACGATTATATACTAGTTCTCGTATCACTAGACGTTGCCCTGATTTCCAGCTGCCGAAGCTTCACCCGTGCCAGCCCTGAAGACTCCTCACCAGGGGTTTCCCAAAGGAGCCATCGTGCACAGATCATATTCATGCGTGTTCCAAACAAGTTCACCCGGTAGTTAATCCATTTCTCTAAACAGCCGACAATGTCCATCAATGGTCGAATGAAGGATCCGGAGTCTGTGGGTCCGAGGGCTACATCCCCTGCCACACTGAGACTTGCATGGTGATGTTTCGAAACAGCAATAGTTTCATTATTAGCCGGTAGATCATTTTCCATCAATTGCTGAGGAGGTCTGTTTCTTGGACGCTGGCACTGAAATTTAGTCTGCAATCTTTGCCAAACAAGCGTAAAATTAGAGGCAATACCTTATTTTTTACTCCAGGGAACTTGACATCGCAAACTGCGTACTATTTGGGTGATACCCCCGAGCTGAATGCCTCATTGGGCTTATCGATAAGCTTGCCTCACTTCGGACGAGTTTTTCCTGATGGGGCGAGGCTGCAACGGGAGAATTGTTAAACACAGCGTGATGGCTATATCATACTTGAAATGTATAACACGATTGAGTATTTTCCAATCATGGTAGCAGTGTTTTTCCGGAGCTCGTGTTGTGAGTCTATGCGCGCCTGTAGGAATTGAGTCTTTGAATGCACTGACAACAACGATCTACGTACCAGATGCAAGCATGTGCGGAGGTGAAAGGACTGCTACGTTAACATCTTGTCAATTTAACCGTTTCTTGGCAAAGAATTGGTAATAGCTGATGAAGCGAGTATAGGGTGATCTTGACAGTTTCTTCGAGAGAAGCAGTCCTCTTAAATATATAAAGTTAATTCCTGCTCCCGGGTAGAGCACGCAATCCCCCACATCCCGTGGCTTCAAACGTGGCTTCGACGATAAGCCTTATCGTCATCCCGACTATCTTATCAGCCATCGTACAAGGGACAGTGGAATAGACTTTGAGCTGGCGTAAATGGGCCGATTATGAAGCTGGGTTGACGTCCAAATGAAGCATGATTGACGTTTTTCCCGGCCCGTTGGACCGTTTCCCAAACCTGTTCCTGAAGCTGGTCTCGCTTCCCCACACTTTGGACTTGTCCCATTCCAGAACGGACCCTAGCCTCCGTTTGGTAGACCTCGTGACAGGCCGACTAGGGAGTTGAGCACCAAGCCTGGCAGGAGTCCCATATATAACCCAGGGGGGCTTGTTTTCCATGGCATCACTCCCGCGGGAAAACTGTCATGAACGAGCTTGAACGAGCAGGTTAGTTTATCCAGAGCTCCGGATGCAACCCCCGATTCCACTAGGTATTGCCGAGACAAGTGGAGAACGCTTACCAAAAAGTCAGGGTGATGGCAAATGGTGTTCTAACCTGCGTTTGTTTCAGAGTGACAGTAGCAGGGGTTCATTTCACTTCGATGTCGCTCGGTTCCAGATAGATGCCAGAGCTATAGCCAAGATGGTGGGAATTCCGTCGGCTCCTGTTTAAAAAGCTCCGTTAGTCTGCAAGAAAGTGAGCCTTGCTCTCGAGAAAAGGACCGACTGTGTTCTTTGAATGTACGACAGCTTCATCGTAACTGGCCATTATTGTGAGTTGAGATGAATGAGCTCCAGATTGAGGCCTTGATGTGTTCGCGGAGAAACTTCCGTAGTTCGATTCGGTATAGCATGTAAAGAAATTCTCCATTAGGAGACGAGTATAAAGGAAGGCATAAGATGTCCAGAAATATAGTCCTTCATCAAAGATTCAAAGCAATAGCAACTCATTGTCTATCTTCTAAGAAAAACCACTCTATCTTATACCAAACTCACAATGAAGGGCTCTCTTGTCTTCCTCGCCGGGCTTTTCGCCCCCCTCGCCCTCGCTCAGTCTCTTTGTGACCAATACTCCTACTACGCCAACGGTGGCTATGAGTTCAACAACAACCGCTGGGGTCAGAGTTCTGGCTCTGGATCTCAGTGCACTTACATCGACTGGTCCAACAGCAACGGTGCCGGATGGCACGTTGACTGGACCTGGTCCGGCGGCCAGAACGACGTCAAGTCGTATCCCAACTCTGCTCTGCAGGTTGGCACCAAGCGCATCGTCAGCTCCATCAGCAACATGCAGTCTGCTGCTGCTTGGTCCTACAGCGGAACCAACGTTCGCGCCGACGTTGCCTACGATCTCTTCACGGCTGCTGACCCCAACCATTCTACCTCCAGTGGTGACTATGAGCTTATGATCTGGTAAGTACTGCCCCTGACTAACATCGGATATTGGATTGATGCTAAGACGCTTTGGGGTAGGCTCGCCCGATATGGCGATGTTCAGCCTATTGGATCCAAGCAAACCACCGTCACCATTGAGGGACGCAGCTGGGATCTCTGGGTCGGCTATAACGGAAGCATGAAGGTCTTCAGCTTCGTCGCCCCCAGCCCTGTCAACAGCTTCAACTCTGATGTCAAGCAATTCTTCAACTACATGGCCAACAGCCAGGGCTACCCCGCCAGCAAGCAGTATCTCCTCAGTATGTGTCTCTGTACTCCATTGCTTACCCACCCAAGGACTAACATTGCAACTACAGGCTTCCAATTCGGTACCGAGCCCTTCACGTAAGTCCAACTTGCTTCATCCCGACAGACAAATACTAATCAGTCAATAGTGGCAGCGGTGCTAGGCTCACTGTCACCAACTTCAATGCCCACATTAACTAAATTGCGGGATCGTGTGAGGCGCGTGATGTGAGCACCAGTGGTGAGGTCTATCAACTCAAAATAACAAATGCGGGATCAACGATCTCTGGGGGGGAATAAATAAGCTCGTTTGCACTTCTATGTTACATATTTTCCTTTTACATATCACACTCAATAGCAGGCTATCGTAACTACTTTGAACTGTTTACTGTGTACGCATTGACTCGTAAAGTTCGTAGTGTATGACAATACTAGCGGCAAAGCCCGAGGCAGTCTCCCTCATGTGCTTAGATAAGACAATATGATCAGGTTAAGAGGGTAAAAGGAGCGTCAGCTCCAGTGCACAAAGAGGTAAAGAACAGAAATAATTAGCGGACCACATACAAGCACGTGTAGGAGGGATAGAGACACCGATAGAAGCTTCTGCCAGGGATTGGACAATCTGAGTGTCGTGTCCCTTGCCACGATTTAAGCTTCCGCCAACAGGGTCCCGTAAGGCTGGAAGCGAAAAAGAGGCTTCATGTAGCAACGTAAAGAGAAATGAGCCTCACAATGACAGTCGAATATTACAAACCGAGACCTATAACCCTCGGTACTACCTACCCTGGTTATTCTCAGTGGAGCAAAGGCTCTAAGCACTACAAAGGCCTTGTTAACTAGGAACTACACCACAGAGGGATGAATATGCCATCAAATGATCACTGGTTGCGATAAGAGGGTAACATGTTGAATAGATTGGCGCTCATTTAGAAGTTTATAGTTAACAGATAGTAGCTCCGTCATTGGTGACCACGTTTTGTCACACCAGACACAATTAACAATCCAAATAAACCGCTTTAGGACTGTTAGCACACAAAATTCATTAACAGGGCCGTGGAGCATAATAAACATACCGTTGGCGTAAAGAGAATAGGAATCAGCGTTGTAAAGACAAGACAGAGGATCTAAAGCAGTAGAGTTCTCATAGCCATAAGCATAGTCCTGAGTTGAAACCTCCTGCTCATACACGGCCCTAGCATGCGTCATCTCGTGAATAGTCGTAGTGGCGTGGTCTTGCTTATGACACTTTTGCGGTAGAGGGGGCAGCGTCTCGTAGAATAGCGGACACATGGTGACATAGCCATTGACCCAGGTCGTGTAAGCGATCAAGGGGCCGTCACTCTCACAGTATCCAATCTCATCTCTGCAAAAGACTCGTGTGTTGCCACTGTTAGAAGTGGAACACTCTTCGGCGACGGCAAGAAGTCGGCCTGTGACGTGTTCGCGAGCCTTGGTCTCGTTTGACTTGAAGTACTCGACGAACCTCGCGGAGTGAACGTCGGATGCATCTTTCGCTGCGGCTCGAGCAAGAGTTTCACAGTTCTTGACGCCATTTGCAGTGAGCTCGAGCTTCTCAGTGGTGCATGAGTCACCTTGGAGAATGGTACGCTTCGACGCTTTTTGCTTTGCCTCGGCTGATGACGCTTTGGTAACATTGATAGAGAGAGCCATGGACTTGAAGGAAGCGGGAAGTGGCTTGCTAGACTCCTCAGATACGACAGGAAGAATACCCTCGGCATACGCAGAGTATGTACCGGGCTTCAAGTCGTATATGGTGGATAAGTCAACAACCCGAAAGATGGAGGACCCGGTTTTGAGCGTCTCAAAGTGGTTGGTCTTAAGTCCATCGTAGTATAGACTCAGCTCAATGCCCATGAACGGTATTTCATTTCCTGCCTCATGTTAGTAACTTGGCTGGCGTGTTGGGATTGGTACATGCCGCTCTGATCCTTCAAGGATAGCTTCTTGACAGGTCGCTCATCAAGAATTGTGCTAATCTTGAGGAGACTCAGATCAGTAGGTCCGTCGTTCTTTATAGAAACATTGACCTGAGCTGATTGCCCAGATACAGGCTCCAGAGAGACGGTCAAAGCGTTGGCGTTTCGCGCATAGCTGTAGTGGGGCAAATGCGCTTGAACGCCAGAGGCAAGATAGGCCACGGAAGCCAATGTCGGACAGAAGCGCATCTTGAAGGATGATTAAAGAGAGGAATGACTGTGTAGATTTTAGTTCAGCCGATCGTGCTTTTATATGTCAAAGGGGAGATGGCAACGCTCGAGCCCCTTATACGGTGAGTCTTCCCAGAACAGAAATGAACTCCTTGCCAAGAGTCGTGATACGAGGTCGAACCCTGTCAATATGGTTACATTCTAAGCACGAGTCATGCTGTGCGCCAATTAGTATTCAAGACGAAAAGACTACACAGTCGTCACATTGTAGACATATCTGAAGGATAGACATCTTTGTGGATTCCCTTTTTGTTGTAATATGTATTAAAGGATTGATCTAAACCACGCTCTTAATGCAATCTCTTGCTTCTTCAGCCTTATTATTAGTTTTCAGTAATATAACTAAACAGCGTTTCAATGCCATTGTTCAGATTGTCGGACACGCTCAACCGGGAGACACTCCTCACTACCGCTTAGATTATATTCCTGGCACCTACCGTGGCTATATGCCGCCTCCGAAGTATTAATCTTTATACCCCAATCTAACAGTGCTAAAGAAGGGAATGCTTAGGTATTGGCCATGGTTCAGAGCACAGACGTTAACCGTAGTAACCAAGTTGTATTGGATACTAAACACTTTTCGAAACATATTACAGTTATTTAATTACTATTTTAAACTAAAACCGCTATTTATAATAAACAAGTAAATAGTAAAGAGCACTATAGTTATGTATTACTATTAGTTAAATAAAATAGCTATAATATTGTTAAATAGCTATACTAAAAGGTCTGCCACAACCTCGGTTAGAGGAAGTAGCCTATAATAACAGCTAATATTACAACAAGTTACTATATATTATATATTAGCCTTTTTTACTTTAGATTATATCTTAAATAAAGTATATAGACCTATGTGGTTTGCGGAAGTAATATCTTCCGTTCCGTTATGTGCTTATAGACTGTTGGGTATAAATCAGGCTCTGTGGCATAATGGAGACTAAGTTATATTTCAAACTACATTAACATACCTGAGGCTGTAATAGATATTACAACGGAGCACTTCTTAACAGACAATTGCGTCAGGTGCAATCAAAGCGAACACCATTTAATAACAATCCAAACGCACATCTCAACAATGGCATTCGTACATGCCTATCAGCAGACCATTGGTGAAAAGCTCACCGAATACCGGCCTCTCAGGACGCAGAGATACGCTACTGTAAATGTGCTAATAATTACATGGAAGGACCATGACCTTGGAGTTGACTTTGACCGGGAAGTTGCAGAAGTCAAGGACATGTTTAGCCAGACGTTCAACTATGCCATTTGGCCTTTCAAAATACCATCTCAGGATCCCGAACTCTCCTTAAATGCATGCGTCGCTCAGTTCATCAAGAACTTTGGTGGAACAGACGACCTCCTCATCATCTTCTACAGTGGACATGGCGGAGGAGAGAGTGACACAGAGGCGAGAAGTCCTTGTACTTGGGCAGCGTAGGTAGCTTGGCGCACCGAACAGACACTAGCTGACCGCGTATCTATTGCAGAAGGATATGTGGCGGCCCAACGCTAGATTGGTCGAACATTCAGCCCCAACTATTTCTCTCTCTGGGTGATGTGGCCATTATTCTCGACTGTTGCTATGCTGGGCAAGCTGCGAGACCTCACACCTCTCATAAGATCGAGTTTTTGGCCGCCACCGATAAAGACAACTGGACACCGACGGGATTGAAGAAATGGCCGTCTTTCACCAATGTTCTCATGCGAGAGATGAAGCTTGCAATGTCCAACGAAGGGCTTGTAACACTTGCCGCCCTCCAGAGTCGCATGGTAATAGCAGAAGCGGGTTTGAAGCGACAGCCGTTTCTGGTCTCTCTAGCTGGACATGCTTCAGAGGGCCCAATCAAGTTGACAAGACTGACCAACGGTGGCAAGGCCTCGGAGCCTCTCCCTCAAACCATCTCGCAATCTATCAACTCCATGTATCTTCGGCTATGTCTCTTCGATCCTCTAGACGGGGCAATGCTACCGAGCCTACTTCGCTGGCTTACCCGAGACTCACCAGCATCGGTCGAAGATATACAGCTTATTGACCGAGTTGCCTCCCAGGCACAAGATATAAGTAAGATGGGAATATATGTCTGTGAAGCGGCATATGAACAAGAGAGAACCCAAGTCTTACCATTCCTATCCCGAGAAGGGCGGACTGAAGCCCAAAGGCTACTCGATGAGCTTAAGCTTGCTGTTTTCGCCTCAGGTGACGCACTGTCGGTAATCCCTGGGACGTCTCATGCTGTACTGGAAGGGCTCAGGGCAGCCTCCTCCAAACTAGCAGACTTTCTTGGAGATTCACTTGCGACGATGGACAGATGCACGCTAAGTGATTTGGACAACAGCGGTCCTACTGCTTTCGAAGAGATCCGGAGCAAAATTGCAATGCGCCTAACTTTACTTGACGACGAAAAGGTGCTGGGCAATCCTACTCGGGTGAGCTTTAGCGACACAGCAGACCTAAACCAACACATAAGACATGGAAAACAGGCGGGCCGTGACGTGTTGGTTGAGTATATCTACTACCTCGACGAAGATCCGGATACCTGTGGTCGTATCTCATATCAAATCAAGCGCATTATAGCGCTTCTTACCGAATCCAAGAGCCCAGCATTCCGCTGCTTCGAGATCTCCGGCTTCACTCACGAGACACTCTGCGGACCTCGGTTTGGACTCGTTCATCTCATAGCTGGGAGGTTCAGTGGACGAAGGTGCATATCTCTTGTAGAGCTAATTGGACAGGCCAAATACGTTCCTTTGAATCATCGAATGCGGCTGGCTGAAATCATCTGCGAAGCTATTCTACATCTCCACTCGATTGGCTGGTATCACAAGAACATCAAGAGCGAGAATATCATTATATTTGATCTACCAGAGAGCGGTGAAAGCAGTTCTTCAGCTGATAATTGGGATTTTGAAAACCCATTCCTGATTGGATTTGACTGCTCTCGTCCGGCAGATGCAGAAACAAGAAATACAGTAGATTTCACGATGCAAAACAATATCTACAGGCATCCAGAGCGATGGGGGAGATCGGCACGCTTCGAAAAGCATCACGACATATATGCACTGGTGAGTATACTAGAATCCTACTTCCTATTTCTTACGCGGTCTAATTTGCTTGATGGAACAGGGCATCCTACTACTAGAGATAGGGTCTTGGCTTAAAATCCCCACTTTGGACACGAAGCGGAACAACTTTGCGCATGTAGGTGACCCCGAAGTGCTTCGAAGCTTATTTCTCAAGGTTGCATCTTCCAAACTTGCGCATGCAGCAGGCACGCGGTATGCCGAAGCAGTTAAAGTCTGTATTGAAAAAGGATCTCGGATGACTCTTGAAGACTGGGAATCACAAAAGGTGGTGCGAGAGAGGGTTCTTTGTCCACTAAGGGAATGCGCGGCTGCAAGTGGCTAAAATATAGCAGATATGTCAAAATTATAAATCTAGTCTTAATATTCTTCCAGGCCATCATACTGGTTTGTTGTAGACACTATTTGCAGTAAAACCATTCCATGCACGCCGAATCAAAGAATTATCCATCCTAGGAAGATTCTGCCAGGAATGCACCGAGAAGTGTGGCGTATCTGGCCAGAAAGTATCATGTCAGTGAGCACTTGTTTCCACAACAATTCGAGAGCGCCAACCCAGTAGACTTACGTTATAAGAGCAACTAGAAAGTTGTGTTTTGTCAAATCGACAGCAGCGAAGAGCATGATAGACGTCCCAAAAATGAAGAAGGCGAAAACTATAGATCTGGGGAGACTTCCCGAGGAAGCCTGGAGGATAATTGTAGGAAGAACCAACCATAGAGGAACAAACAGAGCCACAAAGGCTTTGATGACGCGATCAAGAAGGACGGTGGAAAATAGGAAGATATTGGGGTCATGTGTCTTCGTCTATACGTATCGTTAGTTCATGTTGTTAATTTCGGAGGGGGCTGAGGTTGATGATTCTGTCACTGCTTACCTCACTAATAGAGAGCTGTTGTAATATCAGCACTTCTATTTCACTCTGACAGTCCCTGGGTACACATACCAGTCTTCTAACACTAGGAAAGGTCCTCAATGCCAGTTCCGCAAGTGTCTCCAGTCCCGATCTGTCGCTTCTCTGGGCTACTCCAAGAGCCACATAGTCTGTGTCATTGGACATGCTGAGAAAGCATCCACTCTCGGACCGAACAAGGGGCTTATTTCCCAAAACCCAGTTCTCTACATTCTGCCGTTGAGCTTTCTTTGGTTCGGGGAGCTGAAGCATGCTATTGTAGTCTTGAATGGCTTTGTCTGAGGCCTGTTAGTACTCAATCATGGCGAAAGGCTTGTTATGAACCGACCATAGATCTCTAGTGTTGATCGAATCTGCTGTAGGATGTCGCGCCGGGTAATGTTGGCGTCCTGCCTACGGCTGCAGAGTCCTAGCTGTACCCGGTCAACGTCATCACAGGCTTTCAGCCGATCTTCAAGCTCTGACAATTGATCCTGAAGGTCCAAAATACTTCTCATGTGCAAGAAGTCGTATCTTTTGAGAATGGAAAAGTTTTTATCTAACGTCAAGAATCTGGCCAGGCGAGGGTAACCCTGGCGATAATCCTCTACTGTTGATGTTAGTATTTGCCCCGCAGGAAGAAAAGGTCAGCAACACGAGACGTGAACCCCTGGCTGCGCTGATAAGATGATAAGGAACACCGATTAATGGTTGAATGGCACAGTGAGAAGAGTAGACTTACACATGCTAGTGCTCATCGTCCTAACACAGAGGTACTATTTGAATAAATTAATCTCAGAGCTCGGGGAAGTGGTGATATGTACTGCAGAGTTCGAACGTACTGATGCCTACCAGGGATAAAAACACAGAATCGAAAGTCAGCTTGGGGCGAAAGCAATCATGGGATCATAGAGGGCCTCAGACCTGCAAGCTGCGGGTTGGAGCCTGGTCACAACTCAGCCCGCAGGCCTTGTGCAACCACACAAGCAACGCCCCGGTCGCCTTGTCTCAGACAATAGGCTACCGTTGGTGCTCAGCAATGCACTTTGACGCCCTGTTTCTATGTGTGCGCCTAGGAGCGGGGTTACTGAGGGATTTTCTCGATTGAGCTGGCTGATGTGTTGCAACCAATATTTTGTACAAAGGACTCTTGATGCGATGGTGAAAATATAGAGGACAGCAGTCCCTACCTCTGGTCCTTATAACAGAACAACCGACGGTGATAGTCGCTAAAGAATTATCATGACTGAAAACGCAGACAACACAGCCCGGCCTGAAACAGGCGGAGCGGCACGCCTCGCCACTGCCCCAATTCAAGATGCATCCAGCAAATCAGAGGAGGAGTCAGATGTGCAACAGGTCCCGGACGGAGACGAGGGTGATGACCGAAAAGCCCACGTGGCTGGTTACAGCAACAATGTTCCCGTAAGCGCTACGTATCACTAGTTACCTATCAGACGCTCACCGTTTTCCAAGTTTCCTTTCGAAATTGGAGAGATTGTCTGGATCGTACAGCCAGGCTACCGTACACCTCGAGGGGAATTTCGTATTACAAAAGTCCATCCGGACGACTTGTTTGAGCTTGTTGATTGTTCATCGAATGTTGTGCACCCAGATCTGGTAGAGGGCAAGTACTTGAGGCGTGATGTTTAGGCAGTGCATAAGTAGTCTAGGTACTTAGCAAATCAAGCAGGACGCTGGGTGGCTTAGACGTCGATCTGGCCAATGCACGTTTGTCCAACAAGCCACACGTCGTGGATGACTAGATAAGGAGCGCTTGTGACCGTGTCTCGACCCAATTTCCTGTAGTTCGTTTCTGGTCACCCTGTAATACCGCACCATGGCCCTCTCTTTCCGCACCTCTGCTACTTCTGCTCTCACGAGTCATGAACAGCCAACCGACCAAGTGAGCATATCTTCGACGGCACTGGAATTTATCTATGCTCTGTCGACAGTTGACTTTGAGCTCTATTCTTCTGCGCAACTGGAGTTCGATAGAATGACTGCCACGTTTGCTGGACGAGGCAGTTATGCCACTGTCGAGATTGGCACCATCAGTGGTTCGAAGAACTTTGTCGCGGTAAAACGGAGCCTCATGCAATGGGAGACTCGTCAACCGACTTCTCATCAAGATTCGAAAAGGATCCTGGGCAGAGGGTTTGAGCAGGTTGTTCGAGAGTTACGCATCCTCGGCCACAAGAAAGCCAGGAGCCATGACAATATAGTGAGCCTTGAAGGTGTCTGCCTGGATGAAATCAACGGGGTACCCTCGCTAGCCCTTGTCATAGAGTATTCACATCTCGGCACTCTACGTGAATTCCTTATCCAGAACAATGATGCTCTATCTCTTGATGAGCTTTTCAGCCTTGCGTTGCAAGGTGGCCGTGGCTTGGATGCGCTTCACAACCTGCTGGTCTGTCATGCTGATGTCAAGATCGACAATGCCCTCGTATTCAAGTCCCCAACGGAAGTGGACGGCAAGAAATGCTGGGTGGTGAAAATTTCAGATTTTGGACAATCCATTATTGCACCCCGTGACGATCCTGCAGGGAGAGTGCCTTGTCGACCCGGGACACGTCTCCGAGAGGCCCCCGAAATCAGGCGAAGCCAGGCGTTTCAAGACCCTGGCTATGATATTCAGGCTGCATTAAAGACAGACGTCTTCTCATTTGGTCTTTTTGTATGGGAAGTGATGAAGAATGGCCAAGGATACTTTGATCCAGCGTGGGTAGGGTTGAATGGAAACCAATATAACGCCGATATCATGGAGGACTTTCTCAACAATTTGCCAGACGATGCCCTCTTGACTTATGGAACCGAGTTTGCAAAGAGCTTGGGCCAACAACGCCACCTTTCTCAGCGGCTTCTACGAGTATTTGAGGGCTCATTGAGGGACAACCCGCAAACAAGGAAGACTATGAGCGAAGTTGTGGAAGCGTTTGAGCTCCCAAGTGACAAGTGAGTGACCGCACTTCCATCCCTCGACACACGATGCCGCACCACGACGATGTACTGACGCGTGCAGATGTGAGGAAACTAAAGTAATGCCAGATCCGTTTTTAGGTCTTGGGGACATATTCGCCCAACTGGGCTTTGATGTCGATGACGAGTCTTCAATAGGGACATGGGGAACCTGCAAGTCGTTCTACGATGTAAGTGACGCGACTCTCGAGGAGAGGTAGGAAGCGACCGTGACTAAGATACTCAAATCAGTTAAGTGACCAGGGAAGCCTTTCTGGATCCTACAACATTATATCCGACATACCCATGTCGCTGCAGCGGAAAATTCTGGCCGAGCTCAAAGGCATGGGAATATCTGATAGCACGGAAACTCATTCATCGGGCCACTCCGCCATGACCGTCGCTGAGTGCTATACCCTTGGCTTTGGAGGGTCGCATGATATTGCAGAGGTTATCCAGTGGCTCGGAACAGCAGCTTCGAAGGGTTTCAAGAAGGCAGGGCTCGTATACCACCGAGTTTGCGAGGCTGTCGACATTCCACCGCAAGACTTGAGCGGTGCGGACGAAGGAAGGGCCCTAGAGGCGGCTCTTGAAGGGATTCCCACGGAGAAATACTTGTCGGAAAGAATCCTTCACCACAGTCGAACCATTCTCGAAGATGCGCGACAAAGGGTCCTTGGCCATGACGCCGACTCGCTCCTTGCAACGGCAGAGGGCATCTTTCTCTCCGCCTTTAGTGAGTCCAAGACAGACACTTTACTTCCACTGCATGCAGCGTCTTGGCTTGGGGAGGAGGCGCTTGTGGCGGAGCTACTGAAAAGCACTCCCCCAGATGCCCGGTCAGTATTGGGCTTCAACGCCGCGCACTTTGCATGTCTAGGAGGCCATATTTCGATTCTCAAGCTCTTGTGCCAGCACAAGGTACCTCTCTCAGCAGCCAGTCTCCAGTTAATAACGCCTTTACACTTGGCAATTTTCTTCCAGCCTGGTGACCTCGCCTCAGCTGTCCATCTTCTCCTTGAACATGGTTGCTCGCTTGAAGCACGCACGCATACGGTCAAATGGGACGCGCACGACCTTTCAATGTATGGCACGCCCGTTCAATGGGCGTTACAGGCACGCAATAGAACACTCGCCCACCTTCTACTGCCACTACAAGCGCAATCACCTAGTCCTGAGTGGCTGGACAACGTCATCCAGGACTTTTATTGGGAACTGTTAGAGGATCTTCTGCCTTATTTCCAAGGCTCAATAGATGATGTTGTTACATTGCAACAAGCGGCAAGGCCATTCACTCGGTGGGTTGCTCACGGTCGAGACTATGGACAAGCCATCGAAAAGACTGTCCGGCTATGTCATGATAACGGAATTTTGGGTCTCACCGCCGACGGTGCATCTCAGCTCCAGCTCCTCCTGCCTTCCACGCGGACACTGACGGACTTTTTGATGTTTAACTCTGCTTTGGATGTATGCTCGGCAGACTACATCCGGTATAGAGGGCCCGAACTTTATAGTTCCCCCTTGATCGTCTCTGCATTCCAGCGTACCGACCACCAGGAGGCTCTTCGGGATACATTTTCACGGCTGGCCAAATATTATACACTTGATGAATTGGAAGATGGCCGCCTGGGCGGGGGCTATAATATTTTAGGGGTGGCCGTTGCTCGTGACAATGTGACGGCGGCACGTGTCTTACTCGAGAGAGGAGTCGACGTCAACAAATCATACGCGATTGGCGGAGTTTATATCTTGAACCCGATCAGAACGTGTCTCCTCGGGAGACACTTGCCTGAGACGCTGTCGGTATTGGTCGAATATGGCGCCGACCTTCTGGCCAAATGCTCCATGACGGGGCATACACCACTACAAATGCTCCTTGCTGGTCCAGTTCAAGTGAGCGATATTCTGAATATCTTAACCAGTTATTCCCAACCTGACCAGGTATATATTGAGGCCTTGTATAGAAGCTTTGCTATGTTTTGTTCCGGGAGCATTATACGTGGCTTGGGGACATCGCCTAATAGCCAGGAGATGAAGAAACCTCAGTTGCGCACACACTATTTAGAGCAATTCCGTCGGCTGCTGATAGTCCCTAAATTCGTTCGCTTCGTCGATGAACCCCATCATACAGATGGCTCTACAATGATCCAACAGGCGGCGAGCATCGCGAACCATCCCGCCGTTCGACTGCTGCTCGACGCAGGGGCCGATGCAGGTCTACCATTCAGACGTGGCAACAATTCGATCCTGCCACTTCAACTCGCAGTATTAAAAGGTAGACAATTGCAGGTTGCGAAAAGGGTCAGACGTGACCCCATACCAGGAATTGAATACATGAGTATGGATCTGGTAATGGATGTTGCAACGGAGCTCCTGCAGTGGCATCTGGCACGCAGCGATGACCTATTTGTCGGTATCAGCGAGCTCCACCTTGCATACGGTATGAGGTATCCAGAGGGAATTAAAAAGTATGTAGAGGCTGGTCAGAGTCTGGATGCAAAGGGATATTGGCCTGGGATTGAGAATGCGGTGACACCAAGAGAGCTCAGTCGTGACTCATTTTGGGACCGTGAGTCGGGCTACTGGATTCACCTTTCTCCATTCGTTAAAGAAGAAGGGCTTGGGCAGGAGTATAGAGATCTATTAGCAACGTTGCCACAGGGAGGAGGAGTGCTAGAGAATACTCTGCCAGAGTTTGCGGAATACCCAAAGCACTAGAGTAGGATTTAGGTTTCACAACTACCAGATTGTCTATACAGCACAATGTAAAACTTGTCCTGAACGAGTTCCAGGGTAGTTCGATGCAGGGGATTATATGCCTGCTGGTGGTTTCTTGTAATTCCTCGTACTGATATTAACAAAGGTCTAAGGGTTCCTCTATTCTATTCTTCCTTCGCCTTCATCATTCTTTCAGTATACTCTTTGCCAGCCTTGGACCACCATGCGCCAATTAGGATTGCCAGACCGCCCACGACAACACAGGTGTAGTTCATATTTGTAACTTCGACAGGCATAACGTAAGGGAAAGAGAAGAAGATGATGGCGAATGTCAACCAACAAACTGTCACAGTGTTGACAATGGGCCCGATAGTTGGACCCATGTGGAACACGCCCTTGTGCATGTTCTTTCTGCCGGTAAGCAGGTTGGTGAGAATTGGGAACATATAAGAGATGTTATTGATGGTGACGGCTGTTCCGAGAAGCGAGTTGAAAGCAGTCGATGAGCCAAGATACAAACATCCCAGAGCAGCGATGACTGCCGTGACAGCAAGTTGGGAATTAAAGGGGATCTTGAGACTTGGGTGGACCTTGGACCAGCTGAAGTATGGTTAGTAATCGAACTCTTGAGTCGAATGTCCGTAGACTTACACCTTGGAGAGCGGAATGGCTCCGTCGCGGGAGAAGGCCCAGAAGATCCGGCCAGTGCTGAGCTGCGAGCTGATCACGCATGGACCGAGAGCAATAAATAGGATGAACAAGAGACCGAACGCACCGCCAGTCTTTTGGGTAACCTGGCGGAACAGCTCTGCAAGGGGCATTCCGGTGTTACCAGATGTGAGCTGATCGAAATCCTGGATCGAGAACATGAGACTGATGAGATACGTGAGACCAGTGCAGAACGCGATGATCAAGGTAATAGCGATGGCCAGGGGAGCATTCTTTGAAGGCTTGTTGCAGTCAGTTTACGGCTTATGAATCTTCAAGGATGAGTAAAACATACGTTGGGCATTTCTTCTGTGATATGTGTCACGCCATCGAGACCACCAAGAGAGTACAAAGGATTCACCAGACCAGTGATGAAGCAAATGGCGTTGTTGTTCCACCCAGTCGTGTTGATCCAAGTCCTGAAAACGAATTCAGGATCGCGGTGTGTCGGAGCGCACGCAACAACAGTGACCAGCACAACGAGCCAGCCGATCTGTAAATAAAAGAGCGAGAATTTGTTGAGGGCGGGGATGATCTTGTTGCCAAACATGACAACGGCAGCGGTGAGTAAGTTCAAGCCTTGATAGACGATAAAAGTTTGCCAGGCCTTGATCTCGAGGTCGGATATGTACAGCGCGATCAATGCCATGAGGATCTGGGCGTAGATGATGTTGGTGGATGCAGTAGTGAAGATCCCTAGGGACTGTCAATGGCCGAAACTCTACTTATCGCAGGAGATGACTTACAGCCAAGAACACTGAACCAACCAGTGAGGAAGCTAAGGATTCCAGTTGCTCTTCTTGGAGCTACAGCCGCAATCCAGTGATACATGCCGCCCTCGGTAGGATAAGACGACACAAACTCAGCGAGCGACGCTCCAAGAAAGCACTGTAGAATCGTCACGAGGATGAAGCCGTAGATGACCGCGCCAGGACCTCCAGCTCCGATCTCTGTGATCAGTCCAAGACCCAAGCCCGTCCATGAGATAGTTGTCGTGGAGGCCAGACCAATGAGACTCAGGGTGCTGAAGTGTCGGTTGAGCTCTTGGGTATGACCTGATTACAAGAATTAGTATAACCGAGAATCGGAAATAATGGTTATTCGACGAACCCATTTGCGCCAGACGAAGCTCATCTGCGTTTATCTCGGCTTTTGTCTCCGAAATATCCAGACTCCGTTTCATGCTGGATATGCCTTGATCGTCTGGTGCGGCCATTGTCGTTGAACAGAGTCGGGATCTGCTGTGTCAAATTTATTCTCTGTAATATTGCGCTGCAAATGTCAGGGTTTCGTTATGCATTCTGGGGTCACGCGAGATATAAGCATATTCATGCCCTAGCGCGTTATCTTAATTCTCGAACGATAGCTTATCGGGTAGTCGGCACAACGCTCACATGCTGTGCAAGCATTGTGATATGCATATCCCCTGTTCAGAACGGGTCACATAACCCCATTTTCCCAGTCTCTCCAATCGCGGAGACAAGTCGGATACAAGGGCGATAATACAGATGCACAATTAACGGCCAACTACGGACCGGTTCGGCTAAAGCACCGGTGAAGGCCGTGATTAGATAGGATATCTTGAACTGAGAGATCGGTCTTGTGAGCCAGATAAGGCCGTAGTCTATGCGGGGTAACCAGCCACTCCACATGGTTCATGTACTAGCATCGGGGAACCGAGCTAGGGTTATCATTGCGATACGTGGAAATTGGAAGGTCTGAACTTGAAGATGTTGATCGGCAGACTCTTGCATGACATGATGCCGAACTCGGCTTTCATGGTAGAATGGGGTTAATATCTCGCGCAACTAGTTTCTATGTATGATAGCATGGCTTATAACATGGCATGGCCTCCTCACACCTTTCCTTGTCTCTATCCACACATTGAGATTGAGACAAAGTTGCAGTCATGCGTTTCTCGTCCGTCATAAGCCTTGCAGCTCTTGCGATCAGCCATGGGGATGCTGCAGGCAGTTACGTCAAGTCCATGTCGCCGAATGCGCAACAGCTCTTCACTGAGTCAATGGAATGGATGGATACCTTCTACGATAAGAAGGCAGGTTACCTATACGACTTTAGCGCTGCGGTAGCCCTCCGCCATGAAACGCGTAGCTCGATCTGGTATGTCTTCGGTCTGTTGGCGAGGAATGAGGGGTCGGATGCAGCCGAGGCTGAGAAGATCATCAAGAACACCATTGATGCTCAGTACAAAGTCCCGGCTGACGAATGGTATGTCCCAAAGCCAATGGCACAACTAACTTGACTCTTACACAATACCAGGTATGGGGACTATCAGCAAGAGCCTGAAGAGCCTTATGTTAGCAGCCCAGCTTATCCTCCCAAGATCTATGGTAGCTGGGACCCCAACTGGCGCGGTTTCGTTGGTACGACTTTAGTTATGTGCATGGAAGAGTTTCCTCACTTACTCAGCAAGAGCACTCAGAATCTGATTCTACACTCCTTGCATAACGCGACGAAGGGTGATGAATACCGGTTCGGTAACCTCGACAATACGAAGGATAACCTTTACCCCTCTTATAGTAACCCTGTAAGTACTTCACAGTCTGGAGCCTTGTGCGTTGTCGATCTCTGATCATGGTCAATTGTAGTCTATCATGCGTGCCTTTGTTTCTGGTTGGACTGGCCGTCGTCTCAATGACAGAAACATGACCGTTAGTGGCGAAAAGTACGCTCAAGACATCATCGATCTCTTCAACAAACACGACACCCTCTCTGAGTTCAACTCAGGCACCTATACCGGTGTATCTCTTTTCGGCCTCATCTTGTGGAGCAAGTACTTGCCCAAGGACTCAGTTATGACTAAGAACGGGCCACGAATGGTTGAAAGAACCTGGGATGCTGTTTCTCAACTGTGGCACCCTGGCATGAAGAACATAGCTGGTCCCTGGGATCGAGCTTACGGCTACGATATGAACCGCTATCTCAGCTTGATGGCTTTGTGGTTCTGGACTTTGACTGGGAAAGAGAGCTCCTCTCTGACTTCCCACGTATGTAATCCCTCACATTGGCAGTTGAGATGTTACTGATACGGTTGCCGCAGCCTCAAGTCATGTCACACATGGCCGACTACGCCTGGGCGCCTCTTTTCGCGGCTCTCGACAAGACACACCAGAAACTCATCCCGAAGAAGACACTCCGCAAGCTTTCAAAATTCCAGGGCGAGCATACCTTTACCGGAAGCGCTTACTATCCTCCCTTCGACACTGCATCGCGTAACATTACTACTTGGTTATCCGAGGATCTTACTATCGGCGCCGAGTCCTATGATGAGATTGTTATTGGCGGCCCATCGCAATCTCAAGGGTCTTTCAACCCTGCAGTGGTCCAGTGGAATACTGGGAACGAGATCTCATTTATTTCTGTATGAACCCCGAGTCTTCTCCCAGGCGTACAACGCTAACAAGCACTCCAGCTATACCCAACCGAGATGGCTCTCCAATCCCACGTCAAGCCTGGCAAGCTCAGTTTATCATACCCTTACGGCAACGCCAGTTCCGTCTTCACCTTTGTCGTCGGTACCTTTGAGAAGAAACGTACTGTCGCTAGCTGGGCTGACATTCAAGGCTTGGAGGTCAAGGTCTCTGGCAACATCAATTCGACTTATAGCCTCTCATTTGCTGGTGGCTACGGCGGAGCGGATAGTCTGATTCGGGATTTTGAGTTTTGGAACTTCACATACACGATGCCCTCCGACTTTCAGGGAGTGCCTTCTGTCGAGCTTGATTTCAAGCTCATCTAGATTAAGTGTGCAATAGATTACCTGATAAAAGTTACTTGTAGAGGAGAGGATCAATAATTAAGAATCAAGCAGCGTTTAATGTTTGCCAGTATTGGCCTAAAGATTCGCTGGACCTATATCAACGGACTCCAACTTACAGCATCCACAAGCCGGCGTTCCATATATCATCTTTCCAACTATCCTATCATGCTCCACGACGATCCCGATACCATCCGGAACATTCTCATCATAAAGAAGCCCAGGAATTCTATAGATCTGCGCTACATCTGGGATAGGCTCCCCCCACATAACCAGTCGAAACACAGACCGCTGCCCACAAACCTTACATCTGATCTGACTAATACCTTCCATTGGCGTCCCGTACTCCCGCAAGAACCAGTCTGCTTCTCCGGCTGCAAGCTCCAGGCGCGACTCTCGTGCATGTTTGCCTTCCTTGCTCAGTTTCAAGGCTCTGATCATCTTCTTCGCAATATCGAACCTCTGTTGGGTTGCTTCTTGCCCTGGTTTGATGTCTAGCAACGGTCCAAACTTTTCTAAAAGTCCCTGTATCTTATCCAAATCATACCTAACTGTAGAGGTAGAACCATGCTCAACTTTTGCGTCTTTCCATTCCATGTTAAATGCTTTCTCTTCGCTCCGAGGGAATATGCGATCCATAGCTTCACATAGAGCTTGTGGATTCTGGCCGCTAGCCCGGACTATCTTGGACAGAACATAGTCCACGACCGACTCCGCGTCTCCTTGGAAGTCGTAGTACTCAAAGGTTTCAATGACACCGACCGTCTGGAGTCCGGGCTGGATCTTGCCGTCCCGAATGATTGGCTGAGACGTCGCTTTCCTATGACATCTGCCCATGTCCCAGAGCTTCCACGTTCCCGTAGAGTATCCACGCAGCCACGGTGCTCGGGGGTCCGTTTCTTCGCCTGGTGATGGGATGAACAATAGGGGGGAATAATCGCCCTGTTGTAGCGCATATATCGCCAGGGAAAAGAAGTATGAAAAGCGGTTCTCGATGAGAATAAGAGGGTCTTGTTCTGGTCGGAAGTCAAGCATCTTCCCGAGAGCCAAGAAGTAGTCTCTTGTATACTGACACTTCCGGTGACCTAGTATTCCGATTGCCCATCCAAGAGTTCGATGCATATCCTGCTCATTCTTCCAAGCCTCCATATCTATCCATGAAGTCATCCTTTTTAGAGTCGTATTTTGCTTCCATATGTCCTCTGTGACAGTCGAATTACTTCGTTTCTTGACCCATTTTGAGTGCGCAGTGTCTAGATGCTGGCATACATCCCTGGCATAATCATCACATATCGTGTAATCCTCCGTGAGAATGAGGACGTCATTGCTCTGAATGTACTCCAGTGTCACCCACATGCGGTCGAACCACCGGGACCGAATAGTGGCCGCAAGGTCAGCGATGAACTTGTCGTAGGAGGAGTCCTTGACATTGCAAGAGAAATGGGTTGCCCTGACGTCGTCCAGGTGGATCACTGTTTTCGCGGCATGGTTGTATATCTCCGGTATCAAAAGGAGGAGCCGTTCCTGAACCTCAGAGCGCCATTGCGGAACGCTCAAGTAGTCATGCCAGACTTCGCAACCGGGAAACTTGGCCGTAAGTGCTAAGAGAGTTTTGGATGGTATTTGATAAACTAGCTTGGAGGCATCAATGCTCTCCAGACGAAGGTCCTGCGCAGTGGCTACCACGGGATGCCAAGCATGTGAAATGGGAACATAGTTGATCTTTTTAGCCTTTATACAAGAGAGGTGTCTGTTGAAGATTCTCAGATTCCACGGCGATACTGGTTCCTGAGTGATATCGATGACAGACGGTGGTGAGTTGCTGTTCCCGGCGGCTATGGTTCGTATCGGAGGTTCCCCGTCAGGAACAAAAGGTTTTCGGCACGATACGCAGTCAGAGTCAAGGCCAGTGCCCCATACGTATGATAGGAATGAGGACTGCAGAGTCTGTCGCAATTCGCTGCCAACATGGAATGACACACTAGGCTCCCGTGATATAGCTAGGGACGCAGTGCTATTCTCACGTTTCCTCTTGAGATCTGTAGTACTTGTTGCGATATTGGGAGAAATTGAGCCACTGGCAATGCCATCGGCAAAGTTGTCGTTCATGTCCAGGACATTGAGTGTGATTCGGAGAAAGGGCTTACTTAAGCTAACTGCTAAGCTGGGCCAATGGAGCCGACTTGAGTGGGAAACAGATCGCTAATGATGCTGTTGATGAAGGTCAGCTTATAACAAGCCTAGTCAAGTCTTATGAGGTTGTAAGAGATGAAGAGGAGCTAGCTGCAGTAAGATTAATTTGGTGGCGGGCTTGAGATAAGGAAAATCGCGCTAAGATAAGCATAATCAGGTCATGCATGTCTCAAGCCAATCTCTTGTGCAATAAAAGAATTATCGAGTTAATAAATATGCTTTTTAACTACAGTTTAAAGACAAAGTACCTTTAAATGCAACTATTTACAAAGACTTCCAAAGCTCTTTTTTTTGCTATCGAGACTATTTGATTGATGTCCAGATCTCAAATTCAGATAAGCCCCATCCAACCCCAGAACCAGCATTAGGTGCTACACCACGCAGTCGAGAAGTCGATATGGAGGGGAATTTAATCGCGGTCTCAGCGTTTGAGCTGGTTGGCATCGGGCTGCTAATCTGTCCGGGGACTGTCACCCAAACATTACCTGCCCAGTACTGGAGGTCGTAACTGGTAGGGATTCGAACACCATCTGAATCATCGTAGAAGAATAATCGAACATTATCGATAGCTTGATCTTCATGCAGGTCGATTCCAAAATGGTCTTTTGGGTTTGGACTATTATACGAGGTCCAACGGCTGTTTTGTGGAATTCCTGTTCGGAAGATCATTCCGTTGATCGCCCGCATAGGATCATCTGCTGGAGACGTGTACGAAGCAAAAGCAATTGGAAGTTGGGGATCCCGCTGGCCATTTGCTGCGATGTTTATTCGGGAGGAAACAGGCCTTGAGAGAGATGGACCGACCTCAACTTTTACAAGACCGATTGTTCCTCGACTCCCAGCAAGTTGACCATCAACGTAAACTCTCAAGCCTTCGCCTCGGTTGTAGACTGAGCCTGTCTTATCCCAAAGGACAGCAATAGAATGGCCGTGATAATTCACGTTATCAACAGCGAAGTAGTCCCAGTTTGAAGGAGTCAAGGGATTGACGACTATTGTTTCACCAGACTGGGCTCGAAGTCCTATAAGCCCGGCTAGAACATTATCGACAAAAGTCGAGTGGTTATAATCTTCGCTGTGATTGTAGCCATCATACATCCACTTGTCTTCATCAGGATGATGAGCTTCAGAGACGTAGGGTTGCCCATTTTTGTGCTGTGTCCGAGCGTACCGATGCAGCATCTCGTAGTAGTCCTCGGGAGTGATGTAATTCTGCGCTGGATAATCGTGGAGGACATTCTCAACCGCAGTCAGAGTCTGCGAAGTTGCAAAAGGCCATGAAGGACCGTCCCACCTGCAGCAGTTTTCTGCTTCATACATGAACCACTTACTTCTTCGCTCAGCTGTAGTTGGACCAAACTTTGAAAAGAATCCTTGGGGGTCTTTGAGCTGGGAGAAGGCGGCAATTTGGGACTCATTACACGATATGCCAAACATCCAGGGAAGATAACCCATGATCTCTCTGGTACCCAGCAAGGAGCCGGAGGGATTGTCGTCACGGGCCTGGTGTTTGTAGAATTTGCTCTCATTGTCCCAAAGGTGCTTTTGTACTGCGACTCGCAGACTTTCTGCCCGGCGTCGATATTCATTCTCGAGATCAGAGTCTCCACCCAAAGCAGCAATTTTTGCTATCGCTATGGCATCTCCATACTGATATGAGTTAATCGTAGGCCGGAAGCCGGCACCTCCATGGTAGGGATCACTAGACTCGTAAGAAGCAGCTGTATACTCTGTGGCATCCCAAACAGGTACTTGCCAATACAGGCCTAGTGAGTCAGAGTAATGGTTATCCCAGCCTCGATATTGCTTCACCAGATTCGTAAGCTGACCGACTACGAATTCTCTATCTCCTGTGACCAAATATTGTTTCCACAGCGCAGTGGCAGCCCAAAAGCTGTACTCGTGCGCCCAGTCGCAGGTATCTTTGTTGACATCGTCTCTCATTGGCTTTGGGAACTGTCCTGGCCCAGCGAGCCAATACTTTGCGATATCCTGACCATATCTCGTATCACGTATCCACCGACCTTCCGTGATATGATGACCTGCAGCCGCCACGATACCACCATACGGTGCGCCATAGCTGACGGGGTTCAAGAATTCACTTGCCACGTAACCATACTTCGTTCCAGTGTGAACAAGGTGTTCTTTGTGGGTCTGCCAACGGTAGTAGTACACCTCTTGGATCTGCTTATCGGGTATTTCTAGTAGAGGAATATTCTTCTCGAACCAGGGCTGATCTTCTAGGCCTTTTAGAAGAAGACACGGATCGAGAATGGTAGTCCCGCCAGTAGAGGACGTCATGACGCGTAGGAAGCACAAGTGATATGCTGATTACAGCAGTCCTCGGGGTAGACCTCGGCGAGTGCAGAATGGTATGAAGCTTCGGGAAATCCATGCGAAGGCAGTAGAGTTATGTGTCAAAGCTGTAGCTGATGTTGACGTCACATGCCTCAATGCGTATTTTGTAGTGAAAACGCCACATACCAGTACGAGGATTCAGTGATTCAGCGTGGCAGGTTGCAACACACTCTCTTTGATCCATAAAACAAAGCCCTTGTAGTCGTTCTCTGAGCCTTCTCGAACACGAAACCTATAGCCCATATGACAATACAACATCTCTGATTAAGGATAGAGGGTTGTAACGTAACTCGCGTAGTTCTTAGGGCTGCTCGCTAGTATCTGTGGCGCTCGACCATTGAATCACTAGCTATTACGAGCTTAGCTGGCATTCCAATCTCTGCTAGCAGCAACACATGAAGAGGTAACAAGGAGACGATGAGTTACACTTTTCCGTTTTAGAGCGGAGGGAGGGGTTCCTTACTGCTTGCATCATGATACTTTCTTTTCAGCCACCAGACGGTTCCCATCCAAGCTTGAAGCCAGCAGAAAAAGGTGAAGCGTGTATAAGCGCTAGGTGCCAGAAGGGCTAATCACTTGACTAACTCTAGCCTCCAGCCTGCCGTCATCCAATCACAACCCGTATTGGGGCTGTGCTCTTTGAACGCAGAACGAATGCGAGTTCGGCGACCCCATACGCCACGTTGCTATTGTTGGACACACATGCTAGCCATAGCTCGTGTCAAATCTGTCTCTTGCGCAAAGCTTACATCGCTCAAAACCGTAGTTTCACAAATGACGTTGTTAATTTGGCGTTCACGCGCAATCCGTAATGGTACTATGGATACGACTGACGATAATGGGCTTTCTTATGTGAAACGTAACAATCATTTACTGGGCTATTTGTTCTTTGCTTGAAGATGTAGCACTGTTGAGCTGATAGAAATTGCAAGTATATAACCCAGTTACTCTGCGTCGAAGCCAACTCGAAGGCATCACCAACCATTCATCACTTCCTCAATCATTCTCGCAACCATGTTTCCTCAACTTGAGACAGTTCCTTCTCTTACTAAATCAACATCTGACCTTTCCTCACAGAGAGTGTCGCACTATGAAACGAATACCCAAGAGTCTCTAGGCGGGAAAATCGAGAATGTGTCGGTTGCTCTACCTCCAGTTACGCTGCCAGATCAAAAGGGCTCTGAAATGGCTCGCGATCTCCGGTGTACGTTCTCCTGTTCATCATTCGTTAAGCATTTGTTCTAATCTATATCAGACAAACATGCTTCGACTTACAGAAGGATCTTCGCGTTCATTTTCATTTCCAACTTGGCAGTGTTCATTGCCCTTCTTGTTACCTCCAAATGGGCCATCCTGTCAAGAGATGCCGCCAGTGCAGCTTCTGCAAACCTCATGGTATGCATCCTGTTTCGACAAGAAGAATTCGTGAACCTTTGCTACGAAATCGTCGTGCTGGCTCCTCATTCGTGGCCGCTCTCGATTCGGAAAAGACTGGCCAAGGTCTTCCACTATGGAGGTTTCCATAGTGGAGCTGGAGTTGCTGCTACGGCATGGTACATGGCCTACACCATCCTAGCCACTCAAGAATGGGCTGCGGACAGGAAAGAATACAGACTCGTCAACATGATCACCGGTTGGATCGTGGTTGCCATGTTCCTCATCATCCTCATCGCAGCTTATCCCAGCATTCGAAGAAAGTTCCACGATCATTTCGAGGCTTTCCATCGTTTCGCAGGTTGGGTATCCTTGCTCGCCTTCTGGGTACACAACATTGTGTCGGCTCGTGTTACAGCACACGAGTGGAACAAGTCTATAGCCTATGCCCTTGTGCGGTCTCCAAACTTCTGGTGTATCTGTGTCACGACCTCATGCACGATCGCATCCTGGTCCCGATTACGCTGCCGAGTTGTGTACCCCGAGAAGTTGAGCGACCATGCGACTCGACTTCACTTCAAGTATCGGGGTATGAAACCATTCTATGGTCTCAAAATCAGCGATAAGCCCATGACAGAATGGCATGCATTTGCTACCATTCCAGATATTGAGCCAGAGTCTGGCAAGGTCGAAGGCTTCAGTGTTGTTGTTTCCAATGCTGGAGACTTTACTAAGAAACAGATCATGAATGACAGTGAGCGAAAGCTTTGGGTTCGCGGTGCCCCTCTTCATGGGCTTCTCTATACATCAAAGCTCTTTCGTCGAATCGTCATTGTTGCTACTGGATCTGGTATCGGGCCTTGCCTTTCTCTTCTCCACGCCGACGAGACCCGTCGCCGTGTCCTTTGGTCTACCCGCGATCCTGAGAAGACCTACGGACCAACTGTCGTCGGTGCAGTTCAACGAGCTGATCCAAACGCAGTCATCTGGAATACCACTGAGCGAGGTTACCCGGATATTGTCCGTGAGACTTACCAACTTGTGGTGGAGTCTGATGCAGAGGCCGTTTATATCATCTCGAACCCCAAAGTTACGGAGAAGGTTGTCCTTGGTATGCAAACACGGGGTGTCCCAGCATATGGTGCCATCTTTGACTCTTAGATGTTCACGCGGTGGGAGTTAGGGTGCTTTTGTTTGAGTTAGTAAAAAGTCGGGGGCTTTTGCATAGACTATAGATTATAAAAGGCACGAGGCCAAAATAAATTTACAGATCACTAGAAGAGCAAGTCATTCCATTGCATGAGCAGGCCTCCCGAAATTTATCACATTTATCTCTTAGTCCAAAGGCAGATTTTGGTGAATCTCAAACGACAGGTATCTTAGGGCTGGCCCCAGGTCTAAGTCATCGCAATCATGTCTTCTACCCCATACACTAATACACTCAGACATTATTCCTGGCGGCGTTGATTGGGACTCTTCCTTGCCGGTATAACAAAACATTTTTTCAGCATCAATCTAGCAGTAGCGGTACCTAAATACTCATAGATCCAGACTGAACATAACTGGTACGCCAACTCCGATGTCGCCGAGAGAAACGAGACACAAACGCCTGATATAACCTTATCCACCTTGCATTTTATAATTCATTTTTCATTTCTTTGGCTTCCTTCCCCAGACAACATAAAGAGGCATATAGGCATGAATGCGCGGGTTCACAAGATCGCGCCGAACATCAATTAGAGACACCTATACGAGAGTTAGCAGTTGAAAGGTATTGCCTGGAATAGCAGTATAGCATGCCGAGCTACACGCTGGCTAGCTTACCTCAATCTGAGCACTGGTCCGTTCAAAGGCCTTGTTCAAGAGCTGATAAGAGAACCCAGATAGTCCATCGAGCATGTGATCAGCCCACATCCATCCCACTTGCTTGAGTCGCGAGTCCTTGGCCCAGCCGTTGATAGGCATCTTAATTATACGTTGGTGGACATCCACAAAGCCAACCCGCTCGTAGATCTCTTTGAGCTTTTGGCCAAAGATAGCCGGACGCTCCATCTTATCTGCCGCCGCTATCAAGTCATTGCACCATGTCGCAACCGGGCCTTGAGGATCGAGTGTGTCGTCGTCGCACAAGGGAATGCAGTCCGTCTCTTGCGACTCAAACCAGCCGCCGGGTTCGAGCGCATTGAAGGCTTGCTGTGCTATCTGCGTCTCAAAATCGGACCAGCATCCGGATGTGCTGCGGGTGTGGATATAGTCGAACTTGTGGTTGAACATCCACTCGTCGCTTCTATTATTTCTTGATTAGAACGCTTTCACGGATAGGGCGGATGTCGCGGAAAGAAACTTACGAGTCTTCAACGTAGAAGTATACATTTGGAGGCACGTCGTTTGGTTGAATGGGAGACAGATCTGTGCCGATAATTGTGGCATCGGGGAAGATGTCACCCATCTGAATAGCCCAGTCGCCTATACCGGTGGCGATATCGAGGATGTTCTTTGGTGGCCTTCTAGTAGAGAGCGGTGCCATGTACAGCTTGCCTTTCATAATCATCTTATAGCACTCGCCCATAATTCCGAGTCTCTCTTGCTCTGAATTGTCATTGGGGAACAGGTATGCTATATGACAGCGAGTGGTCTTCAGTCAAAAGAGCAAAGGAAAAGGAATCTTGGGTTGCTTACATCCAGCACGATAAGCATGATAAGTGCGACCAAACTCTTCGGGAAACGTCTGCACACTATCCGTCAAAGAAGCCGAATCGTCCCAGTCCTCGACCTGGATAAAACTCGACGTCGCTGATGAGGCATGTTCTGCTGAAGACGCTGATCTGGCCGCAGACTGAGCCTGAGACTGAGCCTGAGATGAGAAAAAAGCACACCAAGTCAGCTCGCTGCAACGTGCTCTCAACATGGGACAAGTTTAGCCTACATTAGCTCCCAAGGGAACGCTCCCGTCTGTCGCCCTCAAGTCAGTCATCGAGGGGCAGTTGAAAGTGAATTCCCCACTTCGGGCATTGACCTCGTTCCCATCGCGGGCATCTCGGTCCTGGCCCTCCGACGACCGCTGGCTCTGTTGGTCCTCCATGCAGTCCATGTATCGACACGACGACGTGGTCGTGTATGTGTTGGTTGACTCGGTTTGTTATGGGAAGAATCTTGATCATAATGCGGCTCAGGCCTTTGGGCAAATCGTGGTGGTTGGTGAAGAAACTAGTGGCTGACTGGAAATTAATTCCTCCTTTTCCGATTTTAGCGTCAATATTTCTGCAAACAGCCATTTCGCGCAGCGACAAGAGCAGCTCAGCCTGGAATGAGATTAGCTCTTCTCTAAAAGCATTTTCTAAAGAAAGTAAATGCTGCAACTAGTTAGTATACAGAGTTTCTATGTCGGGATGAGTAAAACTGCCATTTTAAATTCCCACTAAGAGATATAGTAGGAGTCCTCTATAGATTAAACTGCTACCCAAAATGTCGGGCATGTTATTCGTCCCGCTTGGCCGGGAATTCTACCGGTTCCGTGGCTCTGGTAATGTCTTGTCACACTTGGTCCATGTCCCTGGTACGTGAGACGAACACGTCACGCAAAAATGAAGGGGGGAGCCGACGGCCTCGGATTGGCCCGGCTTCAACGGAGCATGGACCATCCCTTCAGACCTGTTCGTGAGGCCTGGTGTGGATGCATACTTCTTCGGCTGTTACCGTTCTATCAAGGATGCTTCTGCACTTCACAACCAACACGTTCAAAAAATGGCGCAAACCGTTGCTTACACCTGGTAGAGCACCTGGCCTGTCGGTGAAGGCCAGTTTGGCATCATCAATTGCAAAGACGATGGAATGGCAGACCGTAAGAGATGCTCTGTACTAACAGCCCCGCCTTGCTTCAGGGTAGCCAAGTTGGTTGCTTGATTAGAGTGGCAATCTACGGAGTGCTGTCGCCGCTATAGCTTTAGATATGGTTACCATGCCAGTAACTCCCGCTTACCGATGACCGGCCATATCACGAGTGTTCTAGACACGCTAAGAAAATGATCTAGGCATGCAAGACAGCGTGGCCCGCTTCGCTTCCAGCGGCAGACCTCCCACATACGGCTCAACGTGCGCTCCATCCTGGCTTCGCTTGTACGAAAGGTCCATACATGGTTATCAATAGACAGCCAGTAGCGGCATTTATCCCTTGCAAACTTAACAATACAACATAAATATAAGGGAGCCGATTATAGTCTCTTGATACGTGTCACTTTCATAATACATGTCGCGAAATATGATGTGATTCCAAACACCGAGGGCCGGGAATATCATAAGAATAAAAGAGGGTTTAGCTGGCCGAGCTATCTAGGCCAGATAAAGGAATTCTTGTCCGTGCCCAGGTTCTAAAATTCATCGTTCTCAGCCACTATTCTCTACTTTGCTCTTGAGATCGACTATCCATTTCCTCCACCTTATATTTATACCTTCCGCCATGGCATCTTCCGACGATCAGTGTGAGGTACCCGAGCTGCTTACCCGCTTTACTAGCTGGAAGCATCCTCAGACGGCCCACATATTTCAGTACTCCAGACAGAGCTGTGATCGCTCACTCAAGGAGATGTCTCAGAATGAAGTTATCTCGCGCAATGGCGAATTTGCCGCATGCGGAGGTCTCTACGGTAGCTGGGTCTATCCTGGCGGCGACGCTGAGAGGATCAAGGTCGTCGCCGACTTTTATTCAGCCTGGGTCTTTCTAGATGATCTTATCGACAATAGCATTGACATGAAATATACATGCGATGTGCTTGACGGCGTCAAGGCCCGAGTGACAGGTCCTCCCCGGGGCAACCAAGGCCTTGACCATATGTTCAGGCTTTGGAGCCATGAGAGCTGGAACAGCGAACTCCTCCAGATCGCAAAGGCCGAAATAGATCTCTGGCTTCATTGTACACAGGCTCTTCGAAAGATCGAAGTGGAACAAGAACCGGTCTCTGTGGAGGAATACTTGACCTACAGGCAAACAAACGCCGCCATGGGTCTTATGAACATCATCATGCCGTTCACAAGGCCTGATCTTGCCGACGACTTCCTTCGTCTACGTAAATGGTCACCGGAGACCCTGAAAAACATCTTCAGCTACAGCGGCCGAAACATGGGCGTGATTCTCGACCTCTACAAGCTCAATGCGCACCATGCCCAGATCACGGAATACAGCCACATCGCTGCAATTGTCCAGCAGAATTCCGACACCCGTATGGACTTTCAGCAGGCTGTTAATCGCTCAGCTGAGATCTTCCACGAGTATGACGACAAGCTCGCCGCTGAATTCGCCAAGGTGGCTACCTTGAGCCCCCGACTCGCCAAAGCTTTGGAGGATGTTCACGCCGGTAGCATTGCTTGGCTCAACTTCATGCGCGGCCGCAGATACGTCAAGAAGACCCAGTCACGACGTCGCGGCTATGTAGGAATGATTGCTGCGATCATCATCTGTGGACTCCTCCTCACTGTTGTTCTTATCCTATGGCTATGGCCTTCTTTGTGGTCTCATTATGTTCCAATTGGAGGCACACAAATCTTTGCAGACATGTAATCCAATACATGTGACTGGGAAGCTATGGTGGAGGATCTTTCATTTTACTTTTGTTTTAATTCACGACATATACGATGACATTAGGCGGCTAGCGTAACTGAATTAGTTTACTGAAGTTTGCATTAAATATCACATGTTCATACCGAGGTCGATCAAATCTGCAGGGGTGAAAACGTGACATGTCAAGTGCTTTCTTCTGAGACCCCAAGATAAAATAATTACAGAAGTCATTCTCAATTATCACTAATCCGGGATTCTCAACGTAACATATGAGAATTACAATATCAAAAATATGTAAATAATTACATAAATTAACTAAATATTTCTTTACTCGACATTTATGCGATACTGGATCTCTATGGACAAATTGGCTTACCGAATAGCTTTGAGTACCGCCCAAAACGGCTGCTTATCCCACAGCATGTACGCCTTCTGTTTGGTAGTCCAGCCTCTGCTTTCCGGCACTGACTCAAGGTCAAAGTTGTACACGAGGCGCGCCAATGCCAGGCGTGTTTCAGCCCAGGCGAGACTATAAAACAATCAGCTCAACGATCGGAAGATCAGATAAGATGGGGACACTTACTTGCGACCGGGGCAATTTCCGTGGCCCAAGCCAAATGGCTGGAACGTATCAAGGCGGTCTTGGGAGAATTCTGGGTCTTTAAGAAAACGCTCAGGATGATATTCAAGGGCTTTTTTGAAGTGTTGCTCAGAGCGGTTCGTGGCCCACGAAGCAACAGCGACAACCGTCTGACTCGATCAGCTTTTATCGATAAGAGGCAAAACATTCTTAACTCACATTCTCTGGTACAGCATGGCCAGCAATAACTGCACCACCATGGGGGACGACTCTTGGCAATGCGGGCGGGACTGCAGGAAAACATCGCAGAGCCTCGTTCAAGCAGGCAGCGAGGTAGGGCAATTGATTGACAGATACTATTGTGATATCTTCTTCGTTCTTGAATGTTGACCGAACTTCTTCAGCCAGCTTCTGCAGCTTGGCTGGATTGTCAGTCAGTAGAGAGACTGCAGCTACCAACAGGGTGACAGAGCTCTCGGAGCCTGCTGTGATCAATATGGTAGCATTCTCCATAAGCTGAGCGAATGTCTTTAAATATTCGCATTAGTGAATCGATGATAAAATGATAAGAAAGGGTGATACACATACCAAAGGTGGTTTTCGGTCAAGGAGAGGTTGGAATATATCCAGTCTCGGCTTTTCCACTTTGATACGAGCCTCGACCTTCTCCCTCGTCAGGTGTTCGTGCAGAATCTTGCCCCTCAGAAGTGAACTGCCTGACAAAACATGAACAATCCGTTGAAGTCCCAGGTACATCAATACCTGCATGATGGCAAACTCTCTAACATTCTGACTCACAGCTTTGACCCAAGGATGATATTGCTCAGATTCAAGGCCCCCAAAGTCAGATCCAAATCCGAGATTTCCGATGATATCGAAAGTGTAGTGGTTAAACCACTCGCGCAGGTTAACAGGGTTTCCATCCTTTGAAGCCTCTGTCAATTTGCGGATCAGTGTATCCGTATATCCTTGGATAATGGGCTCCTGGAACTGCAACGAACGATCTGAGAAGGCCGGTAAGAGCTGCCGCTTCATAGAATCATGATACGGCCTATCTAACGAGACAAAAGTCTCTGGAGCGCTGGGGCCAGCCCATTGATAGAATCTGTCATATCTGGCGAAATCTCCAAGCCGAGCTGAGCCTCCATGAGCGACATATATGTCTCTCCATGCTTCCGGGTCAATGAAAGACAGCTCGTTGGGCCGGATGCGCACAACAGGGCCATACTGCTTGTGCAGACGTTCAGTCTCAAACAAAAGATCTCCACGCAAGAACTTGTAGTGACGATACAATGGGGAAGCCCGACAGAGAAGCGGCCCAGGAAAGTTACGCAGCGGGTGCAGGAAGATGTTATACACCACGTAACCAATACAGAGCACTGTCGCCTAGGCGATAATTAGCTTAGAACGTAGAGGAAAAGCCGTGGTGTCTAAGACATACAGCAGCGACACCTCCAGCTAGAATCGAGACACTAAGCATGGTGGCTACAATGAAGCAATGTTTTTACTGGCGATAGCATGAGGACGAGAACAGTAGATCATCTAGCTAACCGATCTGGGTGAGGTTTTATTGAACTGCAATCGGAACTCATGGAAAGCGATGATATCCCCGCTTCCCCATTGCATGTCTAGCGCGGTTTAACGCTGTCAACATCATATTCTGGGATTCTCTTATCATTTATGACTAGACAAGGGTCAACTCTACAAAGGCTGATCTTACGAACTCATCAGCCGATGTGTGCATTTACAAATACGTGGCTCGCTATTAGAGGCTGGGGGGATTTTGGTGTGAGTGGGTATGCAAGGGAGGACCAGCATGCATAACAAACAGGATATGGAAAAGCTTCGAACCAAGACTTCGAGTGGTCTCCACTTGCCGCAAGAACCCAATGAACCAGCAAGGGTTAGAAGAATCGGAAATAAGTTCTCTTTTGGGACAAGACTGTATCTAAGTTAAATTGACCACGGACATTGGAGAAATAGCAGGCTGATATAAAGGGCCTATGTACGGTATCTAGCTGCTGTATTTCTACTGAACCTTAGCGGCGGTTGATAGTGTTCAAGGTAGAAGTATAAGAGGGCTTCTTCTGGAAGTTGTCGTCCCAAAGGAGAGCAGATCCCTCGCCGGGGAAAGTTCCGGGGACCCAGGAATACTTATCAGAGATACCCTGCGAGCGATTAGTACAAAGTAAATCAAGCATGTGAAGCGAAAAACCTACCCAGACGGTGATACCAACGCATCGCTTAACATCCATGCAAGAGCCAACGATTCTGGCATAGGCATCAGCGTTGGTCTGGAGCTTCTGCTGGGTAGCAGGAGTGTTCATGCGAATGTCCAGCTCAGTGTAGGCGACGTCGACGCCCAGATCAGCGAGGCCTTTGAGGACGGAAGCCAGCCTGGCTCGCGAGGGGGTAGGGGTGTTTTGGGTAGGAGTGCTCTCGCTGGTCATGTGACCCTGCAGACCGATGCCGTCGATGCGGAGACCGTAGGACTTGACGAGTCTGGCGATGCGCTTGGCTCCCTCAGTCTTGGCGTTGCCGTACTCGAGGTTGTAGTCGTTGTAGTAGAGCTTGGTGGTGGGGTCTGCTGCCAGGGCCATGCGGAAGGCGATAGGGATGTAGGCCTCGCCGATAACGCGGAGGAAGACGCTGTCACGGTAAGTTCCATCTTCATTGAGGGCTGAAGGATCGGTCAGTAATCTCGAAGTGTCTTGAGGGCCTTATCATGAAAGTCAGGCTTACCCTCATTGACAACGTCCCAGTGAGTGCACTTTCCACGGTAACGTCCCATGACAGCGTTGATGTGATCTCTCATCACAGCCTGCAGAGTCTGGTTGTTCCAGTTGCCGTTCGCAACCCACGAGGGGAGCTGGCTGTGCCAAACAAGAGTATGGCAACGGAGCTCGTAGCCTCGCGAGGTCGCGGCAGCAGCGTGCTGGTCAGCAGGACCCCAGTTGAATTGGCCACGGCTGGGCTGAATGGTCTCCCACTTCATCGCGTTTTCGGGGGTGATGGATCCAAACTCATTCTTGTTGTTGATGACGTTGATCTCTCCCTGGTCGTCACGCACGGTCAGAGCAGTGCCGAAGTACTGCTTGCCAGCTGCCTTCATGGCAGCCTGGAGGCCAGTGGCATGTCGTGCATGTCGTGCTTCAACATCACTTGTTATATGTGAGCAAGGTTGTCATTTCTTTTTAAATGGTGCGACATACGGAACGGGGTTGGCAACGGCAAAGCCATTGAAAACAGCCAAGGCCACTGTGGGAATGAGACTGAAACGCATCTTTGCTGGAGATAATGACTCAAGAACGAGACTTAGGCTTGTCTGCGATGGAGTAGAACAATCCCCTTAATACAGCGATCCATCTTGTATTATATATCGGAAGTGTTCATGATGTCAATTACCTAATGTTTCCCGGCTAAATCAATGTCTTGGTCGTTTCACATCTGGCGGCACTTTCTCTTATTCCAGATGGCTAAAACCAAGTCCGGGGTCATTAGCCGGCGCGGCATAGCCAAATCAGCAGACAGAAAACGTGTTTCTGTGCAAACATAAGCTATTTGTTTGTTCCTTGCATGAATACGGCAGATTAAAGAAATAGAGTATGTTTGATGTCAGCCAAGACCTAGCAAAGCAGTGCAAGACTTGGATATATGCCCAAATACAGGTCAAATTGGTGCAAAACAACGAACCTGTTATCCATTAAGTAGTCTACCTGTATCACAGATGACAGACTCATTTTGCTACCTTCAAAACTACAGTCTCATTAGCATCTACTATCAAATTGTGAGCCCCCGGATAATGGCCTCGACTCATCGCCATGAGAGCCGAGGCTAGCTGAGCTGAGAGCCATGAATTCAAGATGCCAAGTGACCCTTCAATTATAGGCTAATAGCAACATCCCTGACTCCCCACAATGGACCAGATCATGTCTGGGGTATAATCATGAGACTTTGAGGCTTAAGTGCAATTGATGCGGTATTCGGATCGCGCCTGGCGGCCTGGGGATGAATACGATGATCGACGCGGAGCGTGAGCCTCCGACTACCGAATTCGTGTTTGGTGAGTGTGGGGAAATGTACCGTGAATAACCGGCAACGCGGTTAGTGTTAGCAGCATGGCCAATTAGGCTGTTGACTGGCATTATGTTAGCTTCTTTCGGTGAGCGGTGAGCGCGTCGACGCGTTGAGGAACGCGTTAGGTACAGGGTACGACAATAATAATTGTGTTGGAACAGTTGCCATCTTATATGAAGAAATAACTAATCTAGATATTAACAGGAAAAAAGAAAAGGAATTACATTCAAGAAATTAACATATTTAAGAAATTAACATGAAAACAGAATCATGAATCAACCCTCACGTGCTGAAACTTTGGAAAGCTCCGCAAGAAAATAGTCCACCAAATATCCAACCTTAATATGATCACCGTCAAACGATGCCTTATCGCCACTTGCAGACACAGTGACATCACCACTTTCGTTGACAACAACATTGAAGAACAAATGGTGATCAGGCAAATGAGCAACGTCAAGCCCCTCAATGGTAGAAACCGTAGATGACGGCGTCGTAGTGGTGAAGTAGTCAGAAGCGAGTGGCTCAGGAAGCCTGTACCTCTCCAATGCTTTTGGCCTATCCGTGGAGTTCCCGTTCTGAGATGCCACATGGTCGCGGCGGTGTATGATGTTCAAATGCGAATTGAACCTTGGGCCCAGCTTCCGAACACCATCTGTCTGGCTGAAGCAGTTGAGCTGCGCGAGATGGTCCTCGATGAAGCCGAGTAGCTCTTCAGTCGACGACTCCAAGCCAATAGAGAATGGCGTCACAGAAAGAGTTGGGATACTCGCAGCAGTCAGGTCGAGGGTTTGAGTCCCATCAGGTGATGAAAGCGATCGAGAAGCATGGTTGAGACCAAAGGTAGGCTTGGTTCGTTGGGTGAAGTGCTGCAGTGTCCTTGCGTAGGACATGATGAGAGCTGCAGAGACCTCTGAGCTACTCCTTCTGCAACAGCGACCTGATGCTATTCCGAGGGACGACATTGGAGCTCATCTTGAACTGCGGGCCATGCGCTGATAGAACAGTATGTTCAGCATTGTGACCCAAAATGGTTTCTTCAGCACCGAGAAGATGACGTCTCCAGTATGCGTCTTCGGCTTCTGGTTGCCTGATTGCCCTGATACTCTGGACGACTTGCTCCAGTGACTGACGAGTGTCTCGGATATTACCCCCGCTGAGGATATTGTTGAGGTCCTGCTCAATCATCTTGATACTCCATGCGTCATAAAGTGCATGGTGGAGTCTCAAAACAACTGCTTTACTGTCTGCAGCTTCTAAGAAAGAGAGTCGGACTGGAGGCTCCTTCAAATCTGATGCCTTGACATTTTGCTGACTCACATGCTCTGCGATCAACTCCTCGACCGTCTTTGATGCGTCTCGAACGGCTATGAACCGCGATCGGGCGGACCACTCCTCTGACAGTGTGACTTGGTACAGCTCTGCCGGGGTCGTTCCAGTTGCAAAGGTAGTCCGGAGGACATCGTGGGTTTTGACAAGCTCAGACCAACAGCCTACGAAATGTTCCTGATCGAAAGTCTTGGGCAGCCTGTAAGCCCAGGGGGCTTCAAAGAATCTCTTCCCGTTGTGCAACCAAAGTTCGAGGTGAGAACGCTGACCAGGCAAGGCAGGGATGATAGACTTGATGAGATGTTCTGGCTGTCCAATGGTCTTGGCTAAAGTCGACTTCAAACCTTCTCGAAGAGGTTCCAGTTGATGCCGGGCGCCATTTGCTGTTGGCTTGGGCGAAGACGCTGGGCGTGTGATGATGTCGCGAACACTAGCACCTTTCATGATCTCAAAAACGCTAACACTGAGCCCAAGTTGCTGTTTCAGAAGCTTCGATAATCGGATGGCTAATATTGAGTCCAGACCCACGGTGATAAGTCTCGTGCTGTAACCGATCTTCTTTCCACCACGTCTTGTTCCTACAACCGTCTCCACAAGCTTCAACGCTGCATCGGCTGTTGGAGTCAAGCCGTTCATATCAGGCTCCGCCGGATCACTCCTAGTCTCTCGAGACGCTGTATTGTTGATTGGGTCAAGGTACTTGGTGTCAACGACAGGCACGTCAAGTCTATGAAGAACGTGATCCAAGGCTGCATGCAGGCTCTTGCCCAGTACATCAACCTGCTCTTGAGGTAGCTTGGCCCTTATCTTCCCATTCAGAATATTGTCCTTGACATGGAAGCTCACGATGAGAGGGTAATCATCATAGGCTGGTCCAGTCGTGTCAGAAGCTCCAGCCTGCACGGACTTGAATAGGTTCTCTGAGTCGTCGCTGGCATTTGAAGCACCGAGAACTCCGTCAAACACGAAGAGACTCTGGAAAAGGGCTGCTGGTGCATCTGACCTCATCTGACCTGATCTCCAGAGCGTCTGGATCTTTCTCAGTGAAGCCATTGAGTTGATGCCTCTTGCACTATCGATCTGCTTCTGAACAAGTGCTAAGGCCTGTGAGACATTGATGCAGCTATCGGAGTCGCCGAGTTTCACTCTCAATGGCAACGTATTGATAGTCGGGCCAACGATGGCAACATCATCATCTGCATCCGTCGAAACGACTTCTCCATACACGACGTCAGCTTGTCTGTAGAGGGACTCGCACAAGACCTTGATCCAAGACAACTGCAGTGCTGCTTTGATGGTCACGCCAAGATCCCGACATTTTGACTGGAGAAGCGATAGTTTGCCCGTGTCCAAGTTGATATGGACAGCAGATGATGCCTTGAGATTATCACCGGGGAAGTCGAGGGGCGTATACGTGTAGTCACCAATGGAATCTGTCCAGTAGGCAATCGAGGCCCGTTGCGAAGAGGCAACAGTCCTTGCAAACGGTCTGTACAGGTACTTCGCCGCGTCAACGCCATCTGACAGATCATTGTTGAGGCGTCGGCTGTAGTAGTCTTGGAGAATACTCCAAATAGACTGGATAGACGTTGCATCATAGAGGGAATGGTGGATTCGCAAATGGACTCGTCCAGGGACTGTTGACTGAACCTCCCAGCTAACCCGATCGCTTTGCTCAGTAGGAGATACGATACCAACCCACGGCGACTCATCATCATCAGTGAAAATGAATCGGGTCCTGAGGATCTCACATGCTTGAACCGTATCTTTCACAGCAGCGAAAAACTTGTCAAGACTGGGTGTGTCATGTGTAAGAGCATAGTCAGACAGTTGGATCGCATGAGTATATGTGTATGCATCGCCATCAGTGGCCAGAGATGCGCTGAGCATGCCTTCTTGGAGCGGCGTTGCGAGGAACATGAGACTCTTGGCTAGACGCTCAAGGCTTCTGTCATAGAGCTCAGTGTCACTCAACTTGCTGCTGGCATGCCCACTGCTGGAAGGCGACTTGACGGTGTCAACTGAAGCAGACTTGACCTTTGCATCCTGCAGAAGCTGTGCAACGCCCTTGATGGTTCGTGCCTTGATCACGGCGTGCGAAGACAGCTTGGTCTTGTGCGACTTGTTGATCGACTTGACAAATGGAAGAACGGTGATGGAGTCAAGACCAAGTTGATACAGTGTCGTTGAATCAGGCTTGGATGACAGCTCAGATAAACTGAGATGGACGAAGCGAGTGAGGATAGCTTGTACATCAGAGAGTGCCTGATTGTAACTTGGTGTACCTGTCGATGTGCCATTGCTTTGAGGACCATCGGGAACCTTGGTCGGTACGGTCATTGCAGCGAGAGGGAAAGTAACAACATCTGACGCTTTAACGGTCTTGTCAGCGCAGCTGTACACAACCTTCTCAAACAGCCGGCCAACGTTCTTGAGCTGCTCCACGTTCAATGCTCCAGCAGAAGAAAGTGTCAACATGATCTTTCCATCAGCATGAAGATCCACGTCAAACGCCAAAGCCATGTCGCTACTGCTACGAGTAGGTAAAGCAGTCATCTGTCCTGGTTTGGCGTCACTGGGTTCATTGGTAGGCACGACATTGATACTCAAGAGACTATCGAAGAGCTTGTCCTCCGATCCCGACCAGCGCTGGACCTTGTCGACGCTGACGAGTGGCATAGCACCTTGGGAGACATCAAGATGAGACCTATGAACACGTTGAGCCAGCCGAGGCAGAGTCTCATCGAGGCTGTCTATTGTAGCGACTCGAATGAGAGTGTTGAGGCATGGACCAACAAAGCTGTCAACATCGTTGGCAACGTCATCTAGTAGTGGTCGAAGTGACATGATGAAGCCATAAACAACGCATGACTGTTTAGTGAGTTGAGCGAGGCACAAAGTAACAGCCAGCTGGAATGCAGACGACGCCGATACCGTCCCTTCAGGTCCCAGGGAGTGAGCTTTGAGTCTGGCGTTGAGCTCAGAAGTAGTGTACCCAAGACAAAGAGTCTGGCGAGACATGGCACCACTCGTGTTGTTATCATCAATGGCTCCAACGCGACATGGCTGAACGCCCTGTAGTTGTTGTTGCCACGACCGTCTTGTAGCGTCGAGTTGTTCATTCCGTAGGTTGCAGTGATTCGAGATGGTGGACAAGGTTGCCTGGCTGTTGGCTGCAGCAGTTGAGGATGTCAGTCTGTCATATGCCGCTTCAAGCTTACCCTTGAGGGCTTCGATAGCAACACCGTCGAATAGTGCGTGGTGAATATTGAGTGACACGATAGTCTCATCTCCGCCAACGTTAGAAAGCTGTAGTCGGATTGGAGGTCGTGTATTCATCTGAGACACAATATCCGCTGGGTGCCCATGGTCAAGAAGAGGGGAAGATGGCAATGAGCGAAGAACGGCCTGGAAGATCTGGCCGTCATCTTCGCGTTGAAGGAAGCAAGTCCGAAGCATTGCTTCAGAAGCGATGACCAGTTCAGCTGTCTTCTTCCATCTGTTGATATCTGTGCCGTGACTGAGACGGTAGCTGAACTGTGCGACATATGGAACATCGTGTCCTTCAGTGTTCTCTCTTTCATTGAAGGCACTGAGCCAGACAAGAGACCGCGCGATGAGGGCAGACTGGAGGGGTAGACAAGGAAGGACGGCTTCGATGTTGGATCCATCAAGACCTTCTGGCAGGGGGCCCAGATCTAACACACTGAAGGCCGGGCTGTTTAGGCCAACGGTGGATGGGGGTGTTGACAGAGGCGCGCTGTTGGACGGGCTACCGCTCTCTTGTTCATCGGCAAGTCTTGCAATATCTGCAACTGTGCAAGATGAAGAGAGGAGATGCGTCATCTTCAACTGAGAAAAGCCACGTTTCCTCAGAAGAGAGACCAAATTCACTGCCGAAAGACTGTCGATACCAAGACGTTGAATGCTACTGGTACCCGATGCCTTGACACTGCCACCGACGGCCTCTTCAATGGCTGTGACCACAACCGACTCCTTCGCACTCAAGCTGCCTCTAGATCCAATCAGATCTCCCGAGTTGATGTCGTCTCCGTCGTGACCTTGCTGACTGGCTAGGAAGTCCTTGGCCAAACGCGCCAAGATCTTGGTATCGACCTTGCCAGAGGCAGCGAGGTATGGAATATTAGTAACCCAAACTAGTGTTGGTACCATGAAAGCAGGGAGTTTGTCCTGACACTCGTTTTCGATCATCTGGAGTAGTGAAGTTGACTCCTCGGCTTGGACTTCAAGCAACTCAACTTCCTGTTCAGCCTCAACCTTGGGACTACCGGTCTTCTTGGCGATGAAGCCAAGTAGCTGTTGTTGTTGATTTGAGCTATCATCTCCCGTGGAAGCAACCGTCGCTGCAAAGTCAAAGTCGCCCTTGTCACCTGCAACTTGTTTCAGGAAGCCAACGACCTCATCCAGCTCAAGTCGCTGTCCGCGAATCTTGGTTTGCTGATCAGCTCTGCCAAGGAACTCGAGTGAGCCGTCATTCATCATCCTCATCATGTCGCCTGTTCGATAGACTCTCTTGTTAATGCCGCCAGGAATAGTAATGGTTTGGAAGCTCTTGGCTTGTTCGACAGGACGATTGAGATAGCCCATCGCTACCTGGGGACCCGCGATGCAGAGTTCACCTGGTTGACCTCTTCTCGCAATAACAAGGCTGTCGCCATGGCTATTGGGACATAGAAGTAGAGCTTCAAGACCTTGCAGTGGAAGGCCAAGATTGCGAGCGTTGGAGTCTTGATGCACAGCATGGCCCAAACATCCAATGGTGACTTCTGTAGGACCGTAGAAGTTAAAGAGAACAGCTCGATCGTCTGTCGCGCCCGAGTTTTGCGTCTGTGCCCACGTGTTCAAAAGCTCATTCGAGGCCTTCTCGCCACCAGTAGTGACCACTCTCACGGAGGGCAAATCTTCAGGTCTCAGCCTCAATTGACTCAGAACCGATGAGACAGACCCGAAATGCGTGACTTTCAACTGATTGATAAGCTCCTTTAGGTTCATCATCATAGCTGTGCGGTCCCTTCCAATGACGACCCGATGCCCAAGATGCCAGGGCACGAAAAGCTGCGTCAGATGAGGATCGAAGGCACGCGAAGTCAGGTTGAGATACTTCCCAATACCACCAAGTCTTGCAGTGGCGGGCGAGTGTTCAATTAATCGGGTGCTGAATGCAGAAATGAAGTGGCAGAGGTTGCCGTTGGAAACTCGCACACCCTTGGGACGACCAGTAGAGCCAGAGGTATAGAGGAGATAACCTCCAGTGCCGGTCGTTGATGGGATCTCAGATACAGGCCAGGACATGATGGTGTCGATGTCATCATTCGTGTCTGGGAGCAGCAACAGTGGGGGGTCATTGGCATCGTCTAGTCCCAAGTCACCGATAAGCTCTTCGGTTGTGATCACAAGCTTAGCTCCGGCATCTCGAATGAGGAGCTGTTTGCGAGCTGGTGGGAGATCCTCATCGACGGGCAGATACAAAAATCCAGCACGGAAAATGGCTAGAGTGACTGCCAGGGACTTGATATCTCTACCCAGGCACATAGCTATAGGGTCATCAGGCTGTAGATGCGCCTCATGCTGGATCAGTCTCGTAGCAATGGCGTTGGTGAGCTTGTCTAGTTGGGCATACGTGATGGCCCTTGAAACAATCTCCTCATCGTCATCTGAGGATCGGAACATGACTTCCTCAACGGCGATCCAATCTGGATGCTTTGATGCGTGGAAAGAAATGTGCTTAGTCGGATTGACAGCTTCAGTCTCTTCTCTACAAGTTTCACCACTGATAGACAAAAGACTCTTACTCAATCTGTTCTGGAGCTGAGCCAAAGATGCTTTGGGGGCTTCAATCATAACCTGCGCTTGGGCAAGGATCTGGTCCAACAAAAGGTCTAACTGAGCCTGAGAGATGCGACGTCCATCTCCAGTGAGCTCGATTGTTCCATTCGCCTCAAAGATGTTCAAAGCAAGGGGATGCTCAACGTTGAGCGACAATGCATGCCCGACTTCCTTGAACATGGACTGGCTAGCTTCAGCTTGGTTGTCATCTGACGCAGGATGGTATACGAAAAGGCCCGGGAATGGAGCATTGCTGCTCCCACTTCCTCGGTTGAGCATCTTCTTGACATCTACGGGATGAAGATTGTGTGTGCTCTGGAACATCTCTGCTGACTCGGTAGCCATCTCCTTCCAGAGTTCCTCAGATGAAGCAGCGTTGGAGCGAATGATGAGAGGCAACGTGGCGATAGCGGGACCAACGACTCGTGCGAGATCTGGGTGAAGGACTCTCTGAGAGATAGTGTGACCGAGCACGACGGCATCAAGCTCGAGGTATGAGGCGAGAACGCAGCCGAAAGCGGATTGGATCAGTGTTGGAAGTGTAACTGCCGAAGTAGCTTGGAGAAATGGAGCAGGGACGTCTTTCCTGGACATGAGAATCTTCTGAGCCTGTTTCTGTCGAGATTGTGTAAGGTCAGGGAAAGGTGCGTTCAACACGCCTCCACTGGCCGTCTTGCTGATATCTTCCAACCGGCGACCCCATGATGCAGCTGCTTCGTCTCTCTTGGATGAAGTTGGCAACAGCCCGAGATCGAGACCAGTCTCAAACTGCACAACCCCGCCGACATCTCTAATAGACTCCATGTGATACAAGCTCGTGGCAGTCTCTAGGAAGACGTCAGAAGCCACGGCGTCGTAGAGGGCATGATGCATACTGAGCATCATTTTCTTGGTGTCTTGGACAAAGGTGACAGCCCACGGTGTCTCAATGGTGGTCGTTGGGGACAGCTCCAACTGCAACTTCTTGGCCAGCCCACCGAGACTCTGATCCTCCTCAGAACCAATCTGAGACCAGTGCAAAGTTGGGTTTTCTCGAACCAACTGGAGGATCGTAGAGTGAACATCCTTCTCGCGAGCCCAAGAAACTGTGTTGTCGCTGCCATCTACGTCTAGCTGTGTCAAGGGCACAAAGATAGTTCGCAGGATATCGAAGCGCTTGGCTGCGGCAGTCCAAGCTCTCTTCAACTGGCGATCGTCGACGTCGTCCAAATGGCTGAGATCAAACACGCGATGCGCCCAGTAGGCTTGTGGCTCTAGCATGGTCTCAACGATGAGGGACTCTTGCATTGGCGTTGCGGGGAGGATGTACTGAGTATCAGAGGGTCGCATGTCGCCCTTGATGTTGTCAGTTAGCGCCTTCTTGATGGACGCAAGCCAGGATGTTTCTGTCGCTCCTGTTGGTGCAGACTGGTCTACCTCAGCCTCATTTGGCATGCGGCTGAGTGTGACATCGACCAGTTCTCCCAGAGATTCACACCTCATGAGATCTAGAACCCCAACTTGACACTTGAGCTCTCGCCTCAGCAACCAAGCAAGCTTCGTGACTTGTAGTGAGCTGAGACCGAGACCTGCTAAACTGTCATCTGTAGAAAGGTTCTCCGTTGGGATGTTGAAGTGTCCGGCGATTGTCTCAAGAATCGGAAGCTGATCCGTTGTCCACTGCTGCTTGGCCTGATGACCCTGCCCTTGGACTTGCGCCGAGTCATCTCTGCCAGCCAACACGTTGAGATCTGACTCCGCGTATATAACCTGCAGCGCCTTGCGATCAACCTTGTTAGAAGCAGTCCGGGGCATGGTTGTATCCAGAACAACAACATGTCCAGGCACCATGTAAGCAGGTAGGAGATCCTTGGCCCGCTTAAACACCTGGGATCTGATCTCGGAAGTGTTGACGTTGCCAGTCTTGACAGAAACAAAGGTGACAACGACTTTGTTGTTATTGCCAGCGGGTGCACCTGGACGCTGAAGATACAATGTCTCGACATGTTCAACCGCGGCATCGTCATCCTTTAGACTCGCACACGCTGCGCTGATCTCGCTGAGTTCGATACGGATGCCAGTAATCTTGACAAGGTCATCGTTTCGACCCAGAAACTCAAAGCCATGGTCGTTCAATCGCACAAGATCTCCAGTGAGATAGATACGCTCACCGATACCTGGACCGCCCTGGATGAATGCCTTGCTAGTCTTGGCCTCGTTTGCAAGGTAGCCTTTGCCGACTTGTGCACCACCCAGGGCAAGCTCACCGACTCCATACCGAGGAACAAGCTCCCATCGCTTGGTGCCTTGTGAGGTCTCAACCTCACGAACAGCATAGGCCGTGCAGTGATTTAGAGGAAAGCCGACGTTGGCAGCTTTGGCTGTGTCTCGACTCTTGCCGAAGAATTGTCGCATCGTAGAGACGACGGCGTTTTCAGCTGGGCCATACGTGTTGTATGCACGAGTCGTGATATCGGGATGCGCCCAAGCTTCAGCGACGTCTTCCGTCAGTTTCTCGCCGATAAACGTGACGTACTGAAGGGTCGAGCCCTTGAGTTCCTGGACAGCAATACTGGCTCCGAATGAAGGTGTCAGGTGTGCGTGGGTTGGACGAGACTTCCAGATGAACTCGGTGAATGTGCCCAAGACTAACTCTCGTGTACCGCTGATGACACTTCCCGCCAGGCCCCAGGTGTAGAAGAGGTCTTGTACGAAGACATCGAAGCTGTAAGCGGAGAGTTGCAAGGTGCGAACCTGCTCACGATCATCGTGCTCGACAAGCACTTGTAGGTCTCGCATCGCTTGGGCTGCAGCGCTGTGCTGAATCATGACACCTTTCGGCTCACCCGTTGTCCCAGAAGTCCACAGAAGATATGCCAAGTCCTGACCTGTGATGTCGGAGATGCTGTTGCGTGGTTTGGCTCGCACAGAGGTACTGCGATCATTGTACTTGTCAACCAGAATGACTTGCACATCCTTGAGGGCTTCTTGAGCGAGGCAAGGCTCTACGAGAGGCAAAGACTCAGTAGTTGTGAGAAGCACCTTGCTCTGCGCTCGAGCGATGAGAGACGTTCGACGTTGCACTGGAGATGTTGTGTCAATAGGACACCATGCAGATCCAGCCTTAAGAATGGCCAAGACAGATACATAGAGCTCGACACTGCGTTCCATGCAAATTGGAATGATGTCAATGTCTTGCTCGCGCAAGATGTCAGCTAGACCGTTAGCTCTAGCATCAAGCTCTGCATAGCTCATCTCAACGGGAGCAGATTCGAGTGAAGAGTAGAAGCTCAGTGCCAGAAGATCGGGGGTCGTCGCAGCTTGATCCTCGAACTGAGAATGCAGAAGTTGAGCTCTGTCGTCCAAGCCTTCTTCTACGACTGAGATCGTTCCCTCAGCAGACAATAGGGTTTTGTCAATGCGCGCAGGCAGACTCTGTACCAGATCATCAGGGAGTGACTTGAGGATAGTCTCGGTGAGTGCAGCAAACTGTTTAACGATACATGCTGCAGAAGTGTCTGAGAATGTTTCGTCACGATACGTCAATTTGAAGACGACATCATCGAATCTTCCATTCCTATCAGGCAAGTTTGGGTTCGTAGGGAACACCTCTGCAAACATGGCAAAGTCGTAACGTATAGCAGGATTCGAGATCTCCGTCCAGAGCAAAGGTGGCTTGTCTGCTCCGTCTTCATCGGTCTGGGGGTATGCTTGCAAGGCTAGTGCAGTGTTGTAGGGAAGTGTCTTGAAGACGCCGAAGGATGTATGTCTGCGACTTTGAGCGAATCTGGAATTGTCCATCAAGCTGCCGACGAGCTGTCTGAGAGTCTGCGCTTCGGGTAAGGCAATTCGACAGGGCACGACGGAGAATGTTGGGCCGTGGACAAATTGATCGTGACCTGAAAGAACGCTGCCAAACGTGACGTCGTCAGTATCTGCCTCGGAGAGGATATGCAGAAGCATGGCCCAAGATGCTTGGAGAATCGTGAGTGGAGAGCCTCCCAGTGCCCTACTCTTACTCTCGAGAAGCTCCCACGGAATCGGACTGGTATATTGTACCATTGCATGTTGACGAGTCTTGGTTGAAGTCGGCTTGACGTTGTTGCCGCTGATGGCTCCAAGCGGCTCAGTCTCCCATCCTTCCAGAGCCTTCTGCCACAGTTTGTCTGTCTCTAGATTGGCATTCGATGCCCATTCAAAAACAGCGTCGTAGATCCCGAGACGTGGAAGTGACTCAAGGCCGGAGTATTGACGAGTGATGTCTGTTATCAGCACTTCAAGTGAAGGTCCGTCGCAGATGCAGTGAGCAGCGCTGATGATCAAAAGACCACCACTGCCAGCCTCTTCGGGATCAATGATCTGTACTTGGTACAGTCTATGCGACTCAAGGCTGAGATTCTCCTCCGAGATGTCCAGCCAGGTTTGCGCGTCAGAAGAGATACTGCCAGGGCTGGTTCTCCTGTGAGAAATCTGATCAGAATTGCCGCTCAGTCTTTTCCATGCTTCTGGTGTCGACACAACCTGGAGGAAAGGAGAAAGATCGTCATCGCAGGGAAGCATTGCTGTTCGATAGATAGGCTGTCTCGACATTGTTATCTCAACGCAGTCCTTGAGAGTTTGTAGTGAGACATCAGGCTTGAGTCTAAGCGTGGTATGGCTGATGTAGTTGCGCTTGTCCATGGCAAAGCTCACTGCCAACTGACTCTGTGTGCTAGTTGCTGGCAGAACCATCTCGATGTCGGGCTTAGAGAGACTGAGTTTGTCCAATACCTCTGGCATATGCTTCGCGGAGAATGTCTCAAGTTGAGCCTTTGTTCTCGTCTGCCTACCAGCTTTGGTGTTTGAAGCGTCGTTGTCTTGACTGGTAGGGAAAAAGACTGAACGAATGGTTGCGCTGTTGTCGAGGAGAAGTGCCAGTGACGGCTCAAGCTGAGGGTTCTGAGACCCTGGCCAACGCTTCCTGATGTCTCGCAAGATCCTCATTGCAAGAAGGCTGTCAATACCTGCTTCCGCGAGGACTGTCTTTGCAGTGAAGGATGGACCCGAAGTAGGTGAGTCGTTGAGAACATTACTCACGATTGAGATGAGCTCATGCTCAAGCTCTGCATCCTGAGGGTTTTCCAAACGCTCAATGCTCTCGGTCATGCCGCTACTAGTAGATTCGCGGCGGCCGAGTTCGGACTCTAACATCTTGTTGACAAGTACCAAAGCTGCTTTGCGATCTGCCTTGCCAGAAGCAGATCTCGGAAGCGCATCGACTTGCACGATCTTGAAAGGTCTCATGTAGTCAGGGAGATGATGCTGAGACGCATCCAAACACGCCTGATGTACAGTCTCGAAGTTCGCACTTGGACCAACGACAATCAGACTCACGACCTTCTCCGAACCTGTCTCTGTACCTTGCTTCCAGACGCAGGATAGAGTCTCCTTGACAGCAGGGACCTTGCTGGCCAGAACACTCTCAATCTCACCCAACTCAACACGTCGCCCACTGAGCTTGACTTGATCATCAGAGAGTCTGCCCAAGAACTCCACCATGGGAGAGCCGCTCTTGTCCCAGACAATTCGGGCTCTGTCGCCAGTCTTGTAGACGCGGCCCCATCGAAGGTCATCTCGAAATGCCGCGGCTGTTTCGTCCGGACGATTCAGGTAGCCCACCTTGCTTACTTGGGGTCCAGTGATGACAAGTTCTCCCACTGCGCCCATGGGGAGGGGCTTCAGGCTCTCGCCGGCTTGAGGAACTTGCAGGGGCTGAATAATAAGAACGCCGCAAGTTGCTAACGGAGTTCCGATGACGGATCCGCGCTGGCCCTCGGGCACATGAGCTTGCGCAATACTGTAAATAGCCGTCTCGGTAGGTCCGTATCCATTATAGATGCCTCGAGGAACTTGGCTAGGTTCCTCCCTCGCGGTCGGGTTGTAGGCAGCAAAGTTCTGGAGTAACCGAGCATTCACGGTCTCACCACCGACCATGAGTCCAGTGATTGACGAGGGATCGAGCAAGCTGGCGAAGCTAGGCGTGATGTTGGTGATATCAGCCTCCAAAGTAGTAACAACCTTGTCGATGTTTTGCAGAGTGAACTCTCGAGGCGAACAGCAGAGCGTTGAGCCCGTGCTGAGAGTCCAAAGGATCTCGAATAGAGAGATGTCAAAGGTAGGTGCAGCGCCTTGAAACCACCTGACAGGCTTGGATGTTGGGGATGGTAGAGGGAAGCCGTAGTGGGAACTCAGGGCAGAGATGGTACATGAGGCCGAGAGATGGCTGACAGCAACTCCTTTGGGCAGTCCAGTAGTTCCTGATGTGTACAAGATGTAGGCCAAGTCGTTCGCGCTCCTTGGTACTGTTGTTGGTTGTTGCTCTGGTTCAGTATCGCAAGCCTGCAGGAAGGGAGTCACGTTGATAGTCTCTGACGAGGAATTCGCAAAGGAGGATGACGCTGACTCTAACAAGAATGTTGTTGTAAGTAATGCAGATGGCTTCAAGTCCGCCATCAAAGCCTCCTTTCTCTCTCTAGGCGCGTCTACGGCGATGGGGCAGAAGGCAACTCCCGCCTTTAGAGCTGCCAGATACGAGATGTAAAGTTCTGGACATGGGCCGATGAGAACTGCGACCGTCTTGAAAGACGTTGTCGGTTTCTCGCAGGCCTTCGCGATCTTTCCCGCCAATGCTATTGCTGCATTTGAGATCTGACGATAGGTAAAGGTCACGCGACTCCCACTCTCGAGGTCCGTCAAGTAGTCGATAGCGACCCTCTCAGGAGTCTCAGACGCACGCCTCTCAAATTGATGATGAAGAAGTGAGCTCATTGCACCATCGTTGGTCAAAGTCCCATCGCCATGAGTGAGGGAGATGGGCTCAGATCGTGGGGGAAAATTGAGAACAGAAGGCTGAGTCCATTCAGATCCAGTAAGAATGTTGTCTAGCATGCAACCAAGAGACCTCAGAGCAGACTCGGGGATGATACTCGCATCTGTCTTGAGTTGCACTTGGTGTTCTTCAAAGTGAAGTTGAAGGGTCTAAACAAAATATCAACATACAAACGAACCCCTGACTCGGTGAACAAGCATCAAACTCACCTTGCCTTCACCAATAGAGAAATCAGATGGAATATCTTGATGATTCTCATATTTAACGAAACGGAAGCTACCAGGCTCATTCCTCTCAGAGCTCGAATACTGAGCCAGGATAAAACCACCTCGCTTAGTATGCTGGATACAAAAATTCTCCCCTTCATCAAGAATGACAAGATGGGGTACAAGCTTCACAAATGCCTCGATGGCGGTTTCTTCATCAGGTCTTGGCTCGACAGAGCTGGTCCAGCTAATTGGCTGAGACTCCTTCGCTGACTGTTGTTGAGTATGCAGTGGCCGAAGCTGCGTAACAGGAGGCCGTGTCATAGATATCGCGTTATCCATGGTGTTGATAGTATACTTGTCTTACACTGTGTAACAGCTGTATGGTAGTTCGTGATACTTTGCCGTGGTGTTTACCAGATCATCAAACAGACACAGGGTCTCTGTCGCAAACCACCAAATTACGTCGGCCGTTATCGCTCGGCAATCCTAGCACGGCACTCGAGCTCACTAATGACGATGTCCGCCTCAATGAAGCTAGAGACTTTCCTTCAGCACAGTGTGTTATGGCTTATGGAGCCAAGAATAGTAGGTAGTTACAGTGTCCATATTCGGTGAAACGTCCGATCCCTGCTGACACCCATAATTCATCTCGGTCAGCGAAACGCAGTGGGGGTCTGATGATCTGATAAGATTACGGTTACCTACAGTGCAAACAAAATAAGCTCGGTTACCCCCGGTGACTCAATGCAGCCACACCAACCTTAACAAGTTTTACGTTATGTCTCCGAAGATCCTGGCCACAATCGCAATAGCTGCATCAGATAATTCTTGCTCATTACGGTCTATACGAAGTTACGTCATGGAAATTACAATTGCAAAAAAGAATGTCTCAATTTTTCAGGGTCCGGTCTGTCGATCTACCATGCTAATGGAACTAAAGCGCCTCCCCCATTTTAACTAGACAAAATGCGCCTCCTGGAAAAATCGCTCACGCTGCAGGGCGAACAGCATGGCCGTCTTGTGTGGCAGGTGGAAGCGCTTCTTCCTTTCCTGCGGCAAAAACCTGTCCTGGATCTGAACGTGGTTTAGATCGTACTCAGGTTCAGCTATCACCTGCTTAGTACGAGGATCGCGCAGGAAGCAGCAGTGCTTGATCGACGTGGCGACAGCCTGATACCGCTTGCCGCCGCGGAAACGCTCTTCTCCCACTATAATGTGTGAGTTCTGGTCGTGCTCGCCCACTGTGATGTTGCAATTGGACCCAAAGAAGCAGGCTGCGTTGTCCTCCATGACCCATCCAATCTCGGTGTAGCCTGCGAGTTCTCCGTCCCACTCAAACACACATGACATGGTATGGGGATCTTCCAGTTGCTTGGCAAGGTATGCTCGATGATGCTCGTCTGGCCCACGCTCTTTCCATGCCTTGTTGACTCGGTCCGAGTTTTGCCATCGCTTGTATGTCTCGAAGTGAACGGGATTGGACGCGTCGATGTGTCGGATTTGTAACTGCTGACCAAGCTCGATGATGAAGCGAGAGTAGATGACAGTGCCAGGATTTGGCTTGGGAGGTCGAACGGGATGAACGGTGCAGACGTTGCCCTTGCGCGTGAAGCCCAATTGGTTTGCGAAGACGCCCATTGTGCCGTTGAAGCCTGGGAATGATGTCACTTCGGGTCGTGATTGAAGCCAGTGCTGTGAGTCTGGTGCTCCGGCGCCTTGCCAGAATGCATCGTGAGAGAGCCAGTAAATGGTCTCTCGGGGAGTTGTAGTAGGTGAGAATGGGGATAGCACACCCAAGCCAGTGCACTTGATGTATTCACCAATTCTTTGACTGTCAACAGAAATGGCTATCATGTCATCATCTCTGTGATCCGGGTGCAGCCACAAGGCGTAGATAGACGCCCAGGTCAATGCGAGGTCTTGCTGTCTACCGTGAGATGCAAAAGGTGAACGAGGATCAGCGACGTCAGAGTTCAAGATCTCGAGCTCATAGACAGGACCGAATTGAGCTCTGTTGTCATTGACCATGGCTGGCGATATTCGGGTCTCTCGACCATCCACTGACCATCGCGTCAATGTAGTATCGCCAGATCCAACGAGGTAGTCATTTCCATCGCCGTGACCAGTATTGGCAATCCAGATGTTAGTTTCGCCGTCGGGGAGTCTGAACGAAGTCTCTTTAGAAGTGTCCCAAGCTTCTTTTGGTGGCGTCGGGTTACGTGGGGGAGCAACGGAAGTGATGCGGTCAGTAGTCATGCTGGGCAACAACGTCTATAAGTGTTTGTTAGTAGGAAGTCAAGACGAGGACAAGATAACCAAGTGGACTCACAATGATAACGATAATGATATGAAGAGTGATTGCTGGATTTACGAATGCCTAGAGGTCGTATCGACATAGATATGGAAGCAGACCAGGAGTTTTAATACTGATTACCTTCTCTCTGTTTGGCCAGCTCGATACGATGATCATGCTCAAAAGCGTTACTAGTCTACCTTCTACGTTTCATTCACAATCTCAATTAGCTGCGGCCGATGAGGCCGTTCAATTATGTGACATGACATGTGTGCCCCCAGATGGTTTAATCCAGGGTAGTTCAGCCAAGCTTGAGTGTCTCACATGCATCATTACATTCCAACATGGCCTTGAAGGATTCCTACCCTGTGCCGTTTTCAAATAATATTTTTCAAGCATTTACACTCATTTCATAAGATAATTCTGAGAATAACCGGTGCACAGAAAACCGACGGAGGTCCTCGGTAAAGAAACCGTCCTAAACGAGGTCAGAAAACCCACCAACGTCATATGCCACCAAAACTTTTATGCTTGTTTCACCGCACCGAGCCGTCTTTCACACGCCGCCTCTGATAGGTCAGTTCATGACAAATGGCGCACAAATGGTCCCCAAACTGTGTGGAGATCGGCATTTCTTTTCCCCTTTAAGTGGGATGAAGTGCCGGGGTTAAACTCGAATGAGGAAGCTGACTGTAAGCTTATTTAATTTCCTTGATTTTGTATCCACCGTGGCACGTTATGTAATCGGAAAGCGGTTACGGATTTCACAAGGAGAAACAGAACAGGCTAAACAGGTTCCTAAGCTGGAAGAGGGAGGCATCCACCTAGGTCAACGGTTTGAGGAAGGTGATGGAAGCCAAGACACTCGAGGTGTCCGTTTTCGCATCCACTTATACTGTCCCCATCGCGTATAACCTGCAGCCTGCGATGTAACCCTGAATGGAATTATGGCTGATCTGCACACCCTACCTGAACAGGTATGTATCCACACAGTTTTTTGGATCCTGCTTTGGGAGATCCCTCCGAATATGGACCTACAAGCATGAAGCGCACGTTGGCTCTTGGACAGCCTGAATCTTAGTGACAGAGCCATCGACGTGCCATTTGCTGAGTGAGACTCGTCCGAGAAGCAAGTTTGGTCTCAACCACCATGGCTCACAACGACGGGAAGAGCTTCCCCCCAAGGAAATGGTACAGAAGAGTGCCGTTCCTATCCGCCAAGCCAATACAGCAGAGACTCACAGCGCCAAAAGTCTCTACGCCAGGAAATGTCGAGCATCAAAATGAAGACAAGCTTCCTATGCCAGAGCTTGACGCAAATTGGCTGTCAATTCTGACCTTCAACTGGCTAGGAAGTCTTCTGCGGACGGGCTATACAAGGCCTCTTCAGGCAGATGATTTGTATGACATGCCCGGTCACAGGTTGGCAGAAGATCATGCAAATCGCCTGGAAGAAGCTTGGGCAGCAAGACTTGCTGCGAATAGAGGCCGAAAGCCTGTTACTTCGTCGAGTCTATTCTCATGGAGACCGTTCTGGGCAAGACATACTACTGATACAACTGTCTTGACCTTGGCTCTCAACGATGTATGCTTCAAATGGTTCTGGCTCGGCGGACTCTTCAAACTGGCTGGAGACCTGTCGCAAATCTTATCGCCTCTTCTCATCAGATTCCTCATCGCTACTTTAACCGACTCATCGCAGCAAGGTCTTCGCTCAGGCTTTGGCTACGTCGTTGGACTTTTTCTTCTTCTCGTCTTCTCTGTCACCTCAAACGTTCATGGCTTCTACCGCTCTTACACGACTGGCGTCTTGCTCCGTGGTGCGTTGATGCACGTCATTTACCGAAGAGCGACGACGCAGCTCAGCGAAAAGGCTAAGCTCAAACATGGTCTCGGCACTGGAAAGCTCATGAGTCTTATCAGCGCTGATGTGACACGAGTTGACTTTTGCTGTGGCTACTTTCACGTTGCATGGACAAGCATCTTCCAGATGCTGCTCTGCTTTGCCTTGACCGTGTGGACTATGGGGTACAGCGCTCTGCCGGGGTTCGGTCTGCTTGCGTTGCTGTACCCTCTTCAGTCTTTCATGATGGGCCGCTTACTTCGGCTGCGACGGGGTAGCATGCCGTTCACTGATGCCCGAGTCAAGGCTGTCGTTGAAGCAGTTGCTGCTATTCGCCTCGTCAAAACCAACGCTTACGAGGAGAGCTTGCTCTCTAAGATCGGAAAGTTGAGATCTGACGAGGTAGTGTATATCCGCAAGAGAATGCTTCTCAGAGCTCTCAACACTGCCGTCTCTTACACGGCGCCGACTCTTGCTTCGGTTGTGAGTATTGTTTGCTATGGAGCAACTAGCAAGAATGGTATGGATGCAGGCGTGGTATTTTCTGGCCTTGCATACTTCATGTTGTTGAGAACGCCTCTTCAAGCTCTCCCTACTGCTCTGTCGGCTATTGCAGATGCTAGAGCTGCACTGGAACGACTGGCGTTGTTCATGCTTGCTTCCGATGTGGACCCAGATTCACCTTCATCCAAACCCCAAACCAGTTTTGGCTACTCTGGTGAGGAGGAAGCAGCGTCTGATGTCGTGATCAAAGTCGAGGATGCCACTTTCGCATATCACGATGATGCGCAGCTCGTGGCAGCGGAAGAGGAGAAGGATGTCTTACAGAACCAGCCAGAGAGCAAAGCGCTTAGCCAGAGCCAAAGACTGTTGATCGACTCATTGCTGGTGAAGCGCAATCAATTGGTCTGCATCGTTGGAGCCGTGGCATCAGGAAAAACCTCCGTTTTGAAGGCACTTCTCGGCGACATGCATCTCATCCAAGCGTGTTCCTATCAACTCAGCCTCACGACTTCCTCGTCTCAGATTGCCCTAGCTCCACAAACTGCATGGCTTTTGAGCGAAACGGTGAGAGAGAACATCGTCTTTGGCAGACCTCTTGATCTTGTGTGGTATGATGAGGTCCTAACACGCTGTTGTCTCCATCAAGACATGAAGACTTTGCCTGATGGTGACATGACAGTCGTTGGCGAGAATGGCGTTTCACTCTCTGGTGGCCAGAAGCAGCGTATCAGTCTTGCGAGAGCTATATACGGCAGAAGTCCACTACTCTTCCTTGATGACTGTTTCTCAGCTCTAGATGCTCATGTTGGTGCTCGCGTGTTCGACATGGTGGTCAACCAGGCACGTCGCAACAACGAAGGCACGATTGTTCTGGTTACACACTCGATTCCGTTTGCTAGACAAGCTGATCACATTGTATACATGGAAAAGGGCCGTATCGCTGAGCAGGGCTCATTTGAACAGTTGTACAACCATAATGGAGCCTTTTCTCAGTTCGCGGGGTCTTCATCTCTGGTCTTGGACTCGGACTCAGATTCTGAAACCGCAAGTAGTGGTGGAACCGAGAAGGCTGTGTCTGATGAATCCAGGACGGGGGGCACGGCAGCAGATGTGCCGAAGTCTGATTCTACAGGCAAGCAGGCAACCCCGACTCGTGGCAAAGAAGTGATGCAAATTGAAGAAAGAGTCGTCGGCTCAGTCAGTGGCCGAACCTACATCCGCTACGCACAGTTCGGCAACGCCTGGCTCACAGGGCCTCTCCTCATTTTTTCCATCGCAATCTACCAAGGGACCAGTGTCGTCTCACCCCTCTGGCTCAGCTGGTGGCAGAAGAACCAGTACGCCACCATTTCTGAGGACGCATACATGGGAGGATACGCCGCCTTCGGTGCTGGACAGTCACTTGGTCTATTCTGCATGAGCGCGACATTTGCGCTGTTCTGCTTCTGGTGCTCCAACAAGCTTCATCATGCATCCATGTCCAAGGTTCTTCTTGCTCCCGTAGCTTTCTTCGATACTACGCCTCAAGGCCGCATCACGCATCGATTCAGCAAAGATGTCGATGCAGTGGACAACGTGGTTGGTGAGACTCTACGTCTATTCATTTCAACCTTTGTCCAGGTCCTGGGGACAATCATCGTTGTCAGCATCATTGTACCAGCTTTCCTAGCAATCGCAGCCGCCTTGCTTCTCGTCTACACTTGGACGGGCATGTACTACCGCCCATCCTCACGGGAACTCCGCCGACTCAACAATCTGCTTCGAAGTCGCATCTACGAGCATTTCGGCGAGTCACTTTCAGGGCTTCCAACTCTCAAGGCCTTCGGCGCAGTCCCTCGCTTTGTTGACGACAACGCGCGCAAGATTGACACGGAGAACACGGCTTACTGGCTATCAGTCTCATGTCAGCGGTGGCTGAATCTTCGCCTGGACCTATGTGGTGCGACTCTTGTTTTGGCTGCCGGTGTACTGGTTGTTGGACTTCGCGGTACCATTGATCCTTCGTCTGGCGGTGTAGTCTTGTCCTACATCGTTACGGCTCAGGCTGTGTTTGGCAACATGATTCGTCAGAGCGCTGAGATTGAGAACAATATGAACTCGGTGGAGAGAATGCTTCATTACGCCTACAACATTGAGCAGGAGCCTGCGCATCAGGTCGACGATGTTGACAAGGAGCTCAAGACCCGTCAATGGCCACATGCTGGTCATGTTCACTTCCAGTCTTTGACCCTCAGTCACCGTCCTGGACTTGATCCTGCACTCAAAGATGTCAATCTGGATATCAAGGCTGGTGAAAAGGTCGGCATTGTCGGCCGTACAGGTGCTGGAAAGACAACACGTAAGTGCCAAGGACAGTAACTTTTATTCAAGTACTAATGTCCGTATAGTAATCTCTGCATTGTTGCGAATCACTGAGCCTACGAGTGGTCGGATCCTAATCGACGGAGTCGACATTCACACCGTCGGCCTCCACCTCCTCCGATCATGCCTCTCCGTAATCAGCCAAGATGCCGTTCTGCTAGCCGGTACCATCCGCTATAACCTCGACCCTTTCCAACAATACGACGACGAGTGGCTACAACAATGCCTTGAGCGTGTTGGGCTCGGCCAATCCTCGAAAGAACAAGATAAAGAAGCAGAGGAAAATGAGAAGCACGATTCTGAGTCCAGCAGTGAGGGATCAAGTCTGAACTTGGACTCAGAAGTCAAGGAAAATGGTTCCAACATCTCGCAAGGACAAAGGTCACTTATATCTATTGCTAGAGCTCTCGTTCGGAAGTCCAAGATTGTCATTCTTGACGAAGCAACGGCCTCTATCGATGGCAGAGCAGACGCGAAGCTTCAAGCCATGCTAAATGAGGTTGTTGGCGACGCAACTGTCCTCACCGTGGCTCATCGACTAGACACAATTGTTGCTACGTGTGACAAAGTTGTCGTGATGGACTGCGGCAGAGTAGTTGAGTTTGACACTATCTCGGAGCTGTATTCCAGTCCGGGCAGTGTGTTTAGATCTTTGTGCGATGCAGCAAAGATTTCTATTTAGTCATAATTTTCACAAGTAATTACTTCAGTTCGTACACATCGACGTTGTAAATAAATCCAATTAATTTGATGCTTCACTTGCGATTTCGGTCACGCGGTCAGAACGCTGCAACTACTTGGGATTGCCACTGCGGTAACGGAGTAACATAGATTGATATGATCGTCTGATGTGATGAGCAGTCTCTTACGTGCATCAGATTGATAAGTGAACGATCTGCACCCGCCAAGACGAATGACCGTGGGAATGTTGCGTACCGATGTTACCTTGGGGAAGAAAGAATACTCAGGACTTTGATCCTAAGTGACAAAATGGCTTAGGTAGCTTAGGATAAATTTAGGGTAACTTTACTAAGTTTAGGGTATCCTTTACTAAGTTTATTTTTGATACCTTATTTCCATGTCTAAGTTTTCTTGCCCCCCGAGGGTTACATCAACGGCGTAAAAGTTAATTTTGCAGCCCTGAAGTAATACCGCTGCCAAGTCGTCGGTATTGGTCCAGGTACAGGGCCTCAATTTAGCTGAAAGTCAATGCATTATAGCTTCTAGGCAACGCGTCACGAGCCGGAGCATGAACGGGATGCCTTCTCATTGAGTTCAAGCCCGTCACATCGGAAAGGAACGGACGAAGGGATCTTCAAGATGGACAAGCAATTAGCCACTCTCAGGATCTTAGCTTGTGATTGATGGGACCCCTGATTTGTCAAGAAAACTTTGCCTCTCCCGTGAACCGACCAGGGCATGTGAAGCGTCGGCGCGTTCCCTCTTCTTGGAATCGTGATCGATGGGTACAGCTGCATCAGAAACCGCATGGGGCCAGGGATATTCTACTGTCTGTATAAATGTGTGATACACTGTGCTCTTAGCTCGACAAGGTAGAGATCTACATGTCGCTCCACACCACGGCCGATCCCTACTGCACGCGACCATCTGATTAGATGGGCGACCACAAGATAATCTTGGCTACCAACCAACACAAGTGGATATGAACAAGATCAGATAATTTTTCTTCGACTTGCCGGGCAAAACAAAAAAAAGACTCACCTGTTTCTGGTCCTCCCACGTCTTGGCTAACTAAACCCCACTCACGTCCGAGTATCAGCACTATTGTCATCCGTTGTAGGCGAGCCGAGGACCGGCGAGCGAGGGGTCCTGTAATCTGTACCTTGCACACTGTCTGTTGGTTCTGTCTTTTCCTTCTCTCTGAAATGGGGGCGACCGAACAGCTTTTGGAAGCTGCTTGTAAAAAAGTCAGGCCAGACGACACTACCGCTGCAGATTGAAGAATTTTCCCCTTCTTCTTCCTTCAATTTAATTCGCTTCCTTTTCCCCTTCTTTTAATGCTACATTGATCTGTCATCTTGGAGCGATCTACAGCTCATTTTCTCGTCCCCTCCCAAAATGTCAGCGCCTAAGCACCCCGAGGGCAGCACTGAGCAGTCCCCCGCCGCCCAAAACACGTCGCAAATGTTCGAGCTCAACGAGAAAAAAGACTACGACGCGTCCAACTCGCCCGTCTCCGACGATGATGCCCATAAGGAGATCGGTGTAGGAAGGGTCGAGGCCTTCAACAAGGTTCTCTACCAGTCTGGAAAGAAGGGCAAGATCCTTCTCTGGCTTCTTGGTATCTCCATTGGTCTCACCATGTTCGCCTACGCCCTTGACATGGGTATCACGACTACAATCTTCGGAACGCTTGCGGCTTCGACTTTTGGTGTTCATAGTCAGCTCGGTACTGTCAATACGGCTGGCCAGATCATTCGTGCTATTAGCAAGCCTTTCATTGGCAAGCTTGCTGATATCACTTCTCGACCTACCACTTACGTCGTGGTGCTTGCTTTCTATGCTGTCGGCTTTGCTGTCGCTGCTAGCGCCTCGGGCTTCACTGCCTATACTGTTGGTATCTGCTTCACCTCAGTCGGCAAGTCTGGTCTTGACCTTCTCAGCGACATCATCGTCGCTGACTTGACTCCCCTCGAATGGCGAGGCTTCTTCAGTGCTTGCCTTTCTCTGCCCTTCATCGTTACAGTGCCTGTCAATGGCTTCATCGCTGATAGCTTCTATGAAGATTGGCGATGGGGTCTCGGCATGTTCGCCATCCTCGTCCCCGCCCTTCTCATCCCTGCCATTCTCACCCTTTACACCATGCAACGACGTGGTGAAAAGGCTGGAATGGTCACCATGGCTGATTCCAAGGACGTTCGAATGGGTCGCACAGAAGCCACGCCCAAGAACCTAACATATTGGGCCAAGCTCGCGTACCGTGGTCTAATTGACATCGACATTGTTGGTCTCATCCTGCTTGGCTTTGCTTTCTCTCTGATCCTTCTGCCCATCACCTTAGCCAAGAGCGCGAAGGGCGGATGGAACAACCCAAGCATGATCGCCATGATTGTCGTTGGTTTTGTTGTTCTCATCCTGTTTGGTTTGTACGAGATGTATCTTGCTCCCAAGCCAATGATGACCAAGCGCATTGTCAATAACCGTGCTTTTATCGCTGGTGTTATCATTCACATCTTTAATCAGATGGCCTCCTCTGTTCGCAACACCTACTTCTCGTCCTACATCCTCATCATCAAGGAGTGGACTACATACCAATGGACCATCTTCCTCGGAATCACTACCATGGGCCTCTGCTTGGTCGGCCCTGTCGTTGGACTGATCCATCATGTCTCCCATCGCTACAAGGGTCTCATGATCTTTGGTGCTGCAGCCAGGATTCTCGGTTATGGTCTTCTCATCAGCCCCAACGGAATGATGACCCAGGACACTGCCCGTCTTGTCGCTGCTCAGCTCATTTTCTGCCTTTCTTCCCTCAACGTCGTTGGTGCTCGAGTTGGTGTCCAGGCCTCTGTTCCCCACGATGATGTTGCTTCTCTCATCTCCATCATTACTTTGTGGTCTACTCTCGGATCCAGTATCGGTAGTGCTGTTGCGACAAGCGTCTGGACTGAAGAGATGGTTGCTCAGATGCACGTCGAGATGCCGAATGTTGACGATACCACCATTGCTACTATTTACGGCAACATCAAGACCCTCAAGACGTACGACTTCTTCGATCCCATCCGTCAAGGTTCCATCCGTGCCTACGCCATTGTCAACGGTCATATCACCATCGCTTCAATCTGTCTCTCCTGCATCCCCCTCATCGCTTCTCTCTTCATGCCCAACTTCTACCTTGGCAAGCAGCAGAACGCCGTCAACAACAAAGGTCTGGATGGTGAGGTTGTCGATGTTCCTGACCAGAACGGGCCGAGAGACGCAAATGCGACTCAGCAAGAGCCTGCAACGTTCATGCAGAAGCTAGCTGCTCTGTACCGAAAGTAGATAATGTCAACTTTTAAATGTTAGACCCTTCTGACAGTTCATACGAAAGCCCCCGGGTTCTGGGACGAACTACCACTCGGAAATCACCTACTACCGGATTATTACCCTAAACCATAGTCACAATAGCCTTAATACAATCATGACAGTTCACCTCACACTGCGTGAGTTTGGAGTCAAGTTCAACTATTTGCAAGTCCCCTCAGTTTTCACACTTATGTGACTTGGTTTGATGATAGTACGATTCTTTGATATAATAGTTGTTGTATTTAATAGCTTCGAAACAGAAGTTAGCACGCGACAAGGTCCCATCCAATGCTGCCAAGACTTGATCAGCTGTTATTAGTATCCTTAGCCCAAGACTATCGGAATAACTCATAAACCCGTGAAGCCGACCCACTGAGCTGATTATCTGATCATCTGATAACGATTTGCTCAATGTGACTATCATGATTTCTGAAACCTTTAAACATCCCATGCAAGCCCAAGATGTGGTACTGGAGACACAAAGCACTATTTTTCCTCGCTGTCAGCTGCCTCTATAATACTGAGGTTTTAGCTACCCCAGATCATTGCGGAAAAGCCTGCCGACAAACATTTCGGACTCTTCGATTTGCCGATGCCCCTCCGGGCGTCTTCTTCACGGTACAGGAATGCACCAGCCTCATTTATCAGACTTCGCTCCATCTCTGCTGGGAAATGCACTGCGCTGAGGATATTTGGCAGGTAGAGTCTGCCTCGATGAACCTGACATGTCACGATATCAGCGGTTCTTATCTTCCGCCACACAATGTCATCAATAACCTTACAGACCACGACATCGAAGCTATCACAAGATTCAATGCCACAAGCCCCGATCGATCACACCTTTATGGAGCTTTAATGCTTCCATCACGGTCATACTATGATCTATGGGTTAGAACGCTGGTCAGTATACGAACCCAAGCAGGGCTTTGTTCTTTGTTCAACGAGCCTCAATAGGAAGCGCACGATTACATATGGGACTACCACAACTATTACGGCTGGGCTATAGGGACATTCTGGGGTTTGGTTGTCGGAGTGGGCATCGCGAACCGGGCTCTCGGCCAAACCCTCTCCAGTCTAGGTCGAAACAGGGCATGGGTAAGGCGTCATATTCTTCTACCTGCAACACTTGGCAGACGCTGTGTACAGGACTACGGGGGCTGGGGTACCTTGCCTCCTAGGATCCAGACATTGACTCTCATTACTTTTGTGATCGTCAACATAGCATGTACTATACACGGATACGAGATATTTGAAGGTTATGGCTAGTGAGTCTCCCAAGGGCTCGATTTTGAAAGACATGCTAACATATTGATGCCCAGCTACCCCTCCGTCTGGACTCAAGTACTGCGGCACGTATCTGATCGAACTGGGATACTTTCCTTCACCAACTTCCCCTTGATATGGCTGTTTGGAATGAGGAATAACATCGCCATCTGGTTGACGGGCTGGGACTTCAAAACTTATAACAACTTCCATCGATGGGTTGGTCGGATCGCCACTTTACAAGCCGTGATACATTCAATCGGATACACTATTATAATTCTGCAACGTAGGGTAATGGATAAGCTTCATATATATGTTTACTGACGTTTGTAGGTGGTGGATGGAAATACTTCTGTCAAATATGGACATTTACCTTTTGGTGGACTGGGGAGCTTGTGAGTAGTTAAAGTCCACAACGTTACTATTGACTAACCACTCTTTAGGCCACAATATTCATCTGTCTGCTGGTGGGACTCTCTATGTTCTGGGTAAGGCGTGAAAATTACGAGTTCTTTCTCATCACGCACATCGTCTTATCATTTTGGATCCTCGTTACCATGCTTGGGTATGCTCAACAATGTTGACTCTGGCTACACCGTAGACTAACATAAGAGCAGACATGTGTCGATATTTAGTGGTGCCTACGATCCTCTTGTGTGGGTTCCAGCACTGATCTGGCTTCTTGATCGGGTCGTTCGCGGATTGCGCATCATGGCCTTCAATCCGAAGTTCTGGAACACAAAGGCTCTCATCACATACAACGAAGATGCTCACATGATCCGCGTGACAGTTCCGACCTCTTCGAGTCTCTACAGCATTGAGCCTGGGACATTCTATTATATCATGGTGCTCAATCAACGGAACTTTTGGGAAAGCCATCCTTTCACGATAGCAACAATATCGGAACCCGGCCGAGGCGACACAGATACTCTGGGAGAAGATGCACCGTTGCTGGACTATGGATCCTCTAGCGAACTGAGGCTTCCATTGAAAAAGTCCCAACGGCAAATGACCTTCTTGATTCGGCCGTATGATAGCTTCACTTCTCGACTAAGGGAGTATGCCGAAGAAGAACGACCGAAGCCGGCGACAGTACGTATGGTTGTTGACGGCCCATACGGAAAGACTCTGCCTCTCGAACGCTTTGAAAAGGTTCTATTCATCGTCGGTGGAAGCGGAATAGCGGTCCCCCTGTCCTATCTTCCGAAACTCACGACATCTTCGAACAAGCCATTAAGGATCGAAGTTCACTGGGCTGTGCGACAGTCAGCTTTCGCCGTTGATGTTCTGAATCATGAATTGAGCGATATTCCCGGTAATGATCGGGTAGAGATCAACATATATCTGACTGTCAGCGGCGTTGATGGCAGAATGGCATGTGATGAGATAATCTACAGACTCGCGAAGTGGAGGTCAACACGACTGAACGTAGAACACATTATTGATAGAGCGTTAGAGGATGGAGACGAAGAGAGTATCGCAGTAGTCACAAGCGGTCCCGCCAAGATGGCGGATGAGAGCAGATGCGTGGTTGCGGCAAGGACAGTGCCGTCTTGCTCGCGTATTGAGTATTTCGAGGAAAGCTTCCAGTGGTGATAATTCTAATACTCTGAAGCTCTAGAGTAACATAACTTGCCAAACCGGATGATCATGTGAACATGACTAAGTCTCACGGGGAATGCGTAAGGAATATCGCTGAAGGACTGACTCATCACCCTGCAAGCGGCCATGTACAGGCACCAAGGGCGGGATTTTCTCGACAATGTAGTAAATTACCAACTTTAAAGCGCTTCTATACAGTTCACTTCGTTTCAGCAGCTGTGGGGTCAAGGGAGTGGCATATGGCTCACGAATGCTATGAAAGCTTTAGCGACACATATAGCGTCATGACATCCTTAGAGAGCTGCCGTGTCAGATATCATCAAGGCACTGAAGGGGCTAGTGGTTATTGGAAGTAGGGTCTGTTGAGGAGTTCTATCATAAGCTCAATTAAGCCACCCATGTTATTGCTAAAGAAAATGTTCAATATTACTACTTAAACTGCTATCAACACGTCTTACACTGTTGTTGAATGCTTTTATAACTAGTGAACCATCTTTTTTCTACCTCGGCTGCTGAGCTTGACCCAACCCAACTACTTGTCGAAAGCTATCCCCAATCTTCTTGCGTCAGCCTCATCTCACATGAGTAAGACTCTTCTGGAGTGTTAGGCAACCTCAAATCCCATCATCAATTGACTCAAGACCTCTCATTGAAGTCAGCGAGGGCACTATGGGTCGCGTAGAAAGCACTCTTGGGGTAATAGGTCTCGTTAAACATCAACGGCTTGGCTCCCGGGAGCCACGTGTACGCGTGCTTGTCGGTGAAGCCCCAGAAAGATATGTCAGTGATGCCTGCGTCTAGAGCTTCCTTAATGGTGCTGCCATATATCTCGGCTTGTTGGGTTGCGTTGTAGGTATGAACATCCATTTCAGCAATGGTGACCTCGAGCCCAAGTGCCCCGTAAGATTCAACCATTTCTCGAATGACGCCAGGTACCAAGGGCTCAAGGGTGATATGCACCTGCAGAGCGATCCCATCGATGGGAACGCCTCTTGAGATGAGTTTAGAAACCATATCGTATAGTTCTTGACGCTTCTTTGGCTGCACCTCAACGAGATTCTCATTGAGAAACAGCTTGGCGTCTGGGTCTGCTGCTCTGGCTATGCGGAAGCTGTCCTCGACCCAACTGGGACCCAGCGTCTCGTAAAAGTGGTTGGATGACAAACCGCTGCCGTTGGTCTTGAGGGCCTCGGAGACAACGTCCCATCGATCCATTTTACCCCGGTAGCGATGCATAATGGCCTCTATGTGATTGGTGATTTCAGCACGGAGGGCGTCAGGGGAGGTAATCTTGAGGACATAATCTGGGTTGCAGCATGATGAAAGAAGACCATGACCCTTGACTTTCATATTATTGGCATCGGCGAATGCGACGAGAGTGTCGAGCTTATGCCAATCATATTGGCATTGGGCAGGATGGACAAAGTTCCACTTCAGTTCATTCTCAGGAGAGAGACTGTTGAACTGCTTGGAAAGAACAGCACGAAACTGGGAGTCGTTGAGATATGCTGGATTGGTAGCGCCTGAACCAAAGAGAAGGTTCTTCTTTGCTGCCTCTTCTCTCAACGAGGTAGTGCCGGTGCTGGGAATGCTGATCGCTTCAGCAAAGGCGACGAACGATCCGATGATAGTTGTGAGTCTCATGCTTCTTGTTGAGTCTGTGGAGGCTTTTTGAGTATGTGTACTGTTGTGCAGCTTCAAGTGTATCAGGTCGATACATCGTTAGCTACTTATAAGATACTAGAGGCTGTGTTTTTGTGCCAAGTCCAACCTTGCCTTCCTGAAGGTTGACGCGTTATCCCATGAGAACGAGTAAGTTTACAACAGGTCATTTGAAGAACGAGAGCGAAATTCGTCATCCTGGCAAGCATAGCGGCGGTGAAAAGGCAAATTTCGGTGATCCATAGATGGCGGAGTTGGTGGATAACATGGGAGTGGCAGAATTCTCTGATCTCGGGCAAATATCAGTCAGCATCTTTCCGCAAGTATGCGATTGTGTCAGGTGCGGCCGTGCTACCACGAGGTTCACTTGCTGGTCCCAACCGCTAGTTCAAGATTAGTGGACTGTAGGCTGAGCAGGTCTAGTATGAAATCAGAAACGGCCAGTCAATGAAGTTCATAAACGAAAGTTAAAAAGAACGAATTTAAACGAGTTTAAACGAAACCTAAAGGTTAAATACGAACCAATCATAGTGACCACAATTTTATTAGCTCTACTACTGGCGGTTTCTGTGGATCTGAGCCAAGCGCTAATTCCTTAGCACACGTTGTACGTTGTAATTTTTATCCTAAAGCTCCTACTTCGTATTCTAGCTATTATGGTTTGAGTCGTAAACGAGAGCAGGACGCAACGCCTCTTACGACTCGATGCGTCATTAGTATGAGCTGCGCCATGCACCACTTCCGTTAAAAGAGAAAAAATATGCGAAATCAGTTAACATAATTCGTCTTGGCATCTCCATCTGAAATAGGCCTTCTTCATTTATACCGCCATCTTGACTGTCTCTTCCACGTTTGCGCTGTCAGCAGGGTACTACACATCGACTGCAATGGCCGACAATAAACGGAAAACCATTCGCTATGAGCTTGCTGGGGACGACTCTCCATCACTTAGTCCAGCGACCCCGACACCCGCTTACGAGAGCCTAAGAAATTCAAGGAGTACTGGAGATCTTTCACACACTGCAGAACTGCCTGGAGACTTCTCGTCAGACAGCTCATCGCCATACGCATTCACCAGCTTCATCAAGAATGACGTCAATATTCGAGGTAATCTCTCCACATTCCCTGCCACTGTCTGCTAATATCGATGGTAGACGACGCTCGTGTCGAGATTGATTGTAATTCCAAGTTCGTCCGTACGCTAAGCCGCCTCTACCAAACATCGCCCAAGAAATATGAGCAACCCGAAACTCCGACCCCAGAATATACCCAATTCGATTTAGGAAGCAAGACTTGGGCCACAAAACTCAATATCGTTATTCAAGTTGTGGGCAGTCGAGGTGACGTGCAGCCGTTCATTGCGCTGGGAAACGAGCTTCAACGACATGGGCACCGTGTTCGTTTGGCAACACACAATACGTTTGAGAAGTTTGTTCTTGAATCAGGACTAGAGTTCTTCCCTGTCGGGGGTGACCCAGCTGAGCTGATGGCTTACATGGTGAAGAACCCGGGCCTGATACCTAGCATGAAGAGCTTGGCGGCTGGGGAGATCCAGAAAAAACGTGATATGGTGCAGTGGATGCTTGAGGAATTCTGGCACTCATGTTTGCGACCGGACCCCCAGACTGGTCTACCTTTTGTGGCCGATGCCATAATTGCTAATCCCCCTAGCTTCGCGCACATACACTGTGCCCAAGCACTAGGCATCCCTGTGCATCTTATGTTCACCATGCCGTGGAGCAATACGAGAGCTTTCCCTCATCCGCTTGCTAATTTGAAAAACGTCGGAAGCGATCCTCAACTTGGGAATTACATCTCGTACACCGTGGTGGAGTGGATGACGTGGCAAGGGTAAGCTCATCTGTCGCCTGGAATACCCTTCTGCTGACGAAGTTCATGGTCAGGCTAGGTGACATTATCAACAAATGGAGAAAGTCGATAGACCTAGAGGAGGTGGCTATGTTTGACGCTCCTATGCTAACAAAGACGTTGAAAATCCCCTTCACATACTGCTGGTCACCAGCCTTGGTCCCGAAACCTGCAGACTGGGAACCGTACATAGGTAGGTGTGAGAAGCAGGATATGCCTTGTTACCGATAACTAACATTCTTATAGATGTCTGCGGCTTCTTCTT
>JAAOAU010000368.1:0-39498 GCA_013186845.1 Fusarium sterilihyphosum | reverse complement strand
AGGTGGATGCTTAACCTTGGGAAGGAGGGGAAGCTAGGAATTTAGGCATGACTGTAGTAGGTAGTTATGAGGGAATGAACTGAGTGACGACCTGTTCCTCTAGCTTGTATAGTTTTTATAATATCCTAACATATATCAAACTAAACCCTAGATTTATTCTTAATTCTAACATTAACGTTACTAGGTTTATTAAACCAGTAATTACTAGTGTTCCATTCTGTATCAGTATCCTCTAAATCAAAAGAAAGCAGAAGTTGAGGAATCAACTTATACATTTCACATAAGGATATCTAACAACTAGTTAGTATAAATTATCATTTTCAATAGACAGCTACTTACATTCTTCCCAATACAGGTTCTCGACCCGCCTCCAAACTGCAAATCGTGTTAACGGGCAAAGAGCACTTAGGCCTGGGTTTTATCATACCTGAAACATATGCCGCTCCATATTCTCCCTATTGTCCTGAAACCATCTTTCAGGCCTGAATTCGTTCGCATCGTCCCCAAAAATCGTCTTGTCCCGATGAACGACGGCTGCGTTTACTCCAACTCTCGTTCCTTCAGGAAACCACTCGCCGCAGATCATGCTTCCGCCTTTAGGCACGTTGCGCGGCAAGGTCAGCCCAACACTAGGATGCATCCTCATGCCTTCTTTGCAGCATGCGGTCAAGTACGGGAGCTTCATGGCTTCACTGTATTGCACAGAGGGGCCGCTAAGTTCCCCAGATGCGGCAGCTTGGCGGATTTCCTCTGTCAACTTCCGACAAGCCTGTGGGTTCTTGACAAGATGGTAGAGGATGGAGGAAACTGCCGCTGCGGTGGTATCGGAGCCTGCAAACCTATTTCCCGGTCAGTTGATGGAACAGCAAGAAGTTAGCGGGCACGAACAGAGCAACGTAGACTTCAACTTTTGCTTCTGTCAATCCGAAGTCGGCTTTATCGCCCTTTTCTTGGATTATGTCGAAAAGACTTGACATAATATCCTTTCTTTCAACAGTTTCACCGTTTTTGAGAATGTCTTGTCGCTCGGCGATGCATAATTCGGCTGCTCGTTCAATCTCATTGAGACTGGTCAAAGCCCTCCGCACACTTCCAAACATTGTCCCTGCCATTAGGAATAATGTACGAACGTAAGTTGGCATGACGGAAGTCACTGCCAAAGCAGGTAATAGGGTGTCTAGTGACCTAATATAGCCTTGATGGTCACCACCTTCCTTCAAGAAGCCGAACATACGGCTGAAGAACAGCTGGCCTATCACATCAAAAGCATACCTATGCAAGAGTCCTGTCAGTATCTTGCTACCCAATTATGGGGGCCATTAGGGTAAATACATCTGAACCCAACTCGAAACGTCGATAACTTCACCACTGTCGGCATACTCCCGCATTCTCGACATGAACAAGTCTGTGCAGAGATCGATAGAGCTCTCGGCTCGTACGATGTTTGTCATAGAATACAGGTTACTGACAATCCTTCTCCGACTTGCGTGGAGTTGCTCATCCAAGCACGTGAAGTGGTCAGGGTACTTGGCTATACCGAATGAGTGGTTATTCCCAGTTTCCAGATTGATGTAAACGTACCCCATAACGGCCGCCACGGAAGATAGAAATCAGTCTTGGGAAGTTAGCAAAACCAGAAGATGTAAGGGGAAATGCTGATAGACACCTTAGTGAAGCCAGAATTAATGTTATAAATTGTTTTGATCGCACTTGGGTCGGAAATCGCAACTTCATTGGGAGCAATCCGCACGATGGGCCCTGTCCGATATATATTTAGCGCTGTCATGTAATGAGCTTTGATACTTACCTAGCCTACTGTGCAGCTGCCTTTGGATCTTGTCGGCGCTGGCTCCAGCAACTTGCATGACGAGCCATGATCTCGACACCGAGGCCAAGAAGGGTCCAGGGTATTTCGCGAGTGGATGAAGACATCTAGCATAAGAGATCCACAGACACCAATATAGCACAAATAACCCAAGGAGTATATAAGCAGATGTGAGTAAAGGGGGAACTGATAAAGACATGCTTGTAAGCATTTCGGCAGAAATTGAAGAGATCATTGTAAGTTAATGTTCCGTGTTCGTTTTTGCGGTTTTGTTCCAGAGGTTTGTTGAGTATTTTCGAAGGCAGACGCTAGGATTTAAATAAGGCGTGGCTATATATATAGCCCAATACTCGTGGTTGTACAATTGGGTTGACGCGGCCAAAACAGTTATCGGGAATCTCAACATCGTGCATGAATTTCCCGACCCTAGACTCACTAAGGAGGGCTTGTATCGCCTGTCGGTAACTACCACATACGTATGCGCCTCCCTAGACCTAACAATAAATCTCGATATAATAGAGGGGAATGCGGAGGTGGTGAATTTCCCGAACCGCGATTCGGGCCTCGGTAACGATAGGAAATAACCATACGAAGAATATTTCCTTTGGCTTAGTGCGTCTTCCCCAGATCTAGCAACATATCCCAAGGTAAAAGAACGCCTTGATACAAGATAGAGGAGAATGCGGAGGTGGTGGAATTCCCGACCCTTGTAGATGGGGCTCGGTATGAATAGTAAATAACACTGCTAAGGATTTTTCCACTAGCTTATTTATTAACTAGCTTAATAAAACTCAGTTAGACATCTTCTAGTCTGAGGCTTCACAAGATCGCGGGGGTGGTGAATTTACCGCTGTGTGGCTGCATGCCTGAACGCTATGATACACTATCTGCATTAGCTTCCTCTCCACGCTAACAGAAAGCCCCAGGTGCCGGTTGACGGTCATGCCTACACGATTCGAGCTGCCCTCTTGTGCCCTGTCTGGCGATTCCACCTCTCCTTTTCCAGACATCCTCTCCTCTCCTTTTCCAGACATCCTCTCCTCTCTTTTGAGTCATCTTCGCCTCAACTCCTTGTTCTGTTTCCTCCTTGCTTACCTAGGTACGAGACCGATCTAGGAAGAATGCCCTTCCGGTGCCATTCTTGTCAAGCCAAGTTTTCCAAGATGGGTAAGCAACCCTTCGCACAATCCTCAATGGGCGCTTGACGCTTCCATGAGAACTTCGCAATCTATCATTCTCATGCACCGGGCCATGCTGACCCTATTGTATTATTAGATCATTTGAAACGTCATCAGCTTTCTCGTGAGTCTTTCCCTACCATCGTTCGCCTCCTACCACCGCGCAACCGGGCTGACAACTCGCAACTTAAGACGGCAATACGCGTACATACACCTGTCAATTCTGCTACCTTGGCTTTAATCGCAGGTTACCTGAAACGCTTCCAGCTCTTCCCACCTTCTGTCTCTAATCTCTTGCTAGGGATGCACTGCTTCGACATTGGAGGACTTGTGAAGAACGTCTCAAGACGGGCCAACCTCCGCCTGTCCTGCCGCGGCAGAAACGTGGCCGTAAGCAGAACGCATGCGTAAGATGCGCGCAGCAGAAGAAGAAATGTAGCCGCTCACTTCCATGCGAGACTTGCTTTAATCAAGGTCTATATTGCACTTACGCAAGATCTTCGCCACCGCCGTCGACAGATACCATCGACAAAGAGCAGCCAACGCCGTCCTCGCTACCACAAATGAATACAGAAGGGACCCAATCTCTTAATGAACAGTCACTGGAAATATTTTTACCCGACATGGAGCTCTTCTTTCCAGAATCAACCGGACAAGAAGCCCCTAGTCTACCATCATCTAGTCCGACTTACCCGCGGTCTCCGAACCACGCTGGATACAGCTTCTTCCAAGCCGAGGAGTCTGCCTCGACTCCTTCCGCTGACGGTAGTTTATCAGATAGATTACACAACTACCCGTCATCAATCGAGTTCAATTGGTATCTCCCGAACATAAACCCCATCTCATTGTTATTAACTCCCAAGTCATCACCCCTGTCCATGAAGTTTCGGTTCCTAGCCCAGTTTACGGCAGCGCATGGCCTTGCAAATTCGTTCGAGTGCGGCAACATTCTTGCAAGACGGAAGATCATGTCCGCCTTCGGACAAAATGACAAGGCTCTATCGACAGTTGATCTTCTCACAGAAAGCCCAGTGTATCACAGACCCGGACATGCACGTCTTTGGACGGAATCAGATCAAGTGCCTGGGTGGCGTCACCCTTTGCTCGATACCAGTTTAATTCGCGGCTGGAGCTATTCCGACCATTCCGGACACCTGGAAAATGTAGGATGGATACAAAGTCACCAAACAGTTTACTGTCACCCATTGAAATCTAAGTCTCACAAGATTGTTCAAGGAATTCGAGGTGTAGTCTGTCACGACATGCGATGTCGAGGCAGGACAATCAACTGGAACCCGTCAATGGAGCGTTCATGTATTCGATTCTTCTCACCTCCGAATCTCGACAGGTTCATGCAAGCCTTCTGGTATTTTTGGTACCCAAACTGGCCAGTATTCCACAGGCCGACCTTTATTGCTACCCAAAAGCCTGCTCAACTGATCGCTGCCCTGTCATTAATCGGGGCATGCTTGAGCCCGGAGAAGACCGACCGGGATCAAGCGATGCTGTGGATCGAGGCGGTAGGAGATTGGATTTATCACGACCCTGAGTTCTCTGAAGATGCTGTCCCACAAACAGATGATGAAGTGCAGTTGTTGCAGCTTGAATTGCGACTTGATATGGTCCGTGCAGCTTATGCCATCATTCTCGTTATGACCTGGGAAGGGAATGAAAAACAGATGACGGTGGCACGGAGGACCCGGTTCTCGCAAGTTATATGCGTTGCCCGCAGCCTTTTCTTTTTCCCTATCACTCAGAAAAATGTTTTTGACGGCCCAGACCCAAGCAATCACTTCCAGAGCTGGATGCTCTTTGCATTCAGAGAAGAGTGCATTCGCACACTGATCTATGTTTTCCTCCTCGACTGTGCTTTCGTTATCTTCTTCAACTCTGCTCCGCGCATGGCCATATCAACATCCTTGCCAATCACCCGAGGGCTAAGGAACTGGCTGCAGGCCTGGATTGCTAGAGACGTGGTTCTGGTCGAAGGCCAACCGTCCCAGTTATCCCACCCCGAACCTTCTGAAGGCGGAAGCAAGATTGGGTTTTATCGTTATATAAAAGAATACTGGTGCCTTGCTGTTATCTCTCACCATCAGTTTGAGTATGCTTGCAGCCATGGCGTTGATACTAGTCTTGGAGCGAGTAACTTGTCAATATTACAAGGTGGGATTGCAAATATTGATAACTTGAATATGAGCCAGGTGCATAGGTTAATTATTCAATCTCGAGATACAGATATTGTAGAGATTTTAAAGTAATAATCTACAATAACTATTCTATTTAGATTGTTATTCCAATTATCCTCCATGTCTTTTACCTCACAAGCTCTTTTTCTTTCGCTTCCAGGAATGGGAAGTTGTCTTCAGTCTATTAGGTAGTAGAATTCAGCTGTTTTAGATTCCTAGGAAAACAGAACACTAGCTACAACAGGATCTCATGGATCATATACCTGTCTGAATTCGATATCATCGCAGCAGGAAAGCCAGCTCATTCATATGGGCCTTATGTCTCAAAACGGCCAAGGACTTCCCTGTCTTCACTTCGGTCAATGGAGATAGCTTCCTCGTGCTAGTTAAGAGTGGTTGCGCATTTCATGCGGGAGGCCGACCAGCTGAAGAGGGGTTGATGAAGCATGGGATTGCGTCGTATTTTCTCCCTCATTTTCGGTTACACAACCATTTCCCCTCTCACGCATCCTTCTGCTCTTCCCAATCAACAAATACTCCTGCTTACCTTTCTAAAAATGACCCGAGACTCAGCCAAATGATGAAGATCCTCAACAGCATCACGCGCCGCATCCGTCGCCTCCCCTCCGCATTCTCTTCCTCCGCCCTCCACCGCACGCACTACACCGGCTCCCTCCTCTTCAACCTTGCATCATTCATCCTCCCCGCTCTATACGGCACGCTATCCAAACTATGGGTCGCAAACATCGATTCGTCAATGGTGGTCCTCACCGATGCGTATACGTACATGAACACTGCGTCTGAAGCTGTGAATGAAGGATTGCCGAGGGCAGCGTGGGTTATCATCGGCGATAAAGCCTCACGCTCGCTGGGGAAGCGTCTCCAATTGACGCACACTCTCATCGCATTCCAGTCTGTCATTGGGTTGATTTTGAGTATTATCTTTCTTGCCGCTGCGTCTTCTTTTGCGAATAGCTTCGTTCCTGAGGAAATCCGCGATGTGAGTTTGGCCTATGTTCGCATCGCTTCGTTCACCGTTTTTAGCGGCACGCTCGAAACTACAGTGGCGACAGCGACGAGGGCTCTGGACAAGCCTAATATTCCACTGGCCATCAGCACCGTCAAGTTTGCTGTTAACATCATCCTTGACTTTCTGCTCATTTCGAAATTCCACGTCGGTTCCTTCACCCCGACCGTCAATATGCAGGGTACTATTCAGCTGGTCTGCAATCTTGTTGCAGCTTTTGCGGGACTGGCATACTTTCTTTGGTCGAATACTTGGTCATTCAAGAAGCATACACCGCATGATCCTCAAGAGAAGCTTCGCCCAAGCTTTGACGCACTCAAAGTCCTTCTGCCGCCTGGATTGATCTTCTTCACTGAGTCAGCTGTCAGAAACGCCTTGTACCTCTGGCTAGTCAGCACCATCGTTGCGTTAGGCGCAGTATATGCTACAGCTTGGGGCGTCTTCAACACCATTCGCTGGGGTCTGATAATGGTCCCAGTCCAGGCCTTGGAAGCAACAGCGTTACAATTCATCGGCCACAACTGGGGCGATTGGAGAAGACGGGTCGACATCAGCACACGAAAGCCTCAAGCTTCATTAAAGGACCTTCGTGGCATTGTGCGCCCAGCTTTCAGATCATTTGTGATCGCCCTCATCTTCGAAGTCCCGATAGCCATCTTCCTCACGCTCTTCGGAGCAAAGCCCTTTGCATCATACATCAGTGGTTCAGATGAAGTCGCAGAGGTCACAGCTTATATGTGGCGAAGCCTCGACTGGTGTTATATCTTCTATGCAATGTCAACTCAACTTGCCACAATCCTTCTTGCAACCCGACCGAGATGGTATTTGTATCAGAGTCTCGCAAGCAATCTTCTGTATGTACTACCTTGGGCGATCGCCTGTCAGGTGAGCGATTTGAACGACAGTAATGCATGGTGGTATTACAAGTTTGTGTTTGGGGGTAGTCTTGTGTTTAGTTTTGGGGCAATTCTGGTTGTGGATTCGCTATGGGCTTGGACGTTATATCATGGTAAGGCTGAATTGGAGGAGTTCCGGGAGTAAATGCATGGCTATGATTGAAGGCAGTTCCTGCAGACTTGTGCTTTAATTGACTCCCTAATGGCTCTGTTCTAACGCTGCTTATTGTACGCGATTACATCAGTAGCTTTGCTTCATTTTGTGGGATTTTGGGGAGTATTATGTGTTATGGTGCAATCAGTGTTACGCATCACCTCATCATGCAGATCCTACCACCACTTGCTATACCTCGTATTAATAATAAGCCCCAAATCCATCTGCTATTTCCGTCGAGACTAACGATCGCGACAAATTTGTTTCTTACACTATCAACTGTAACTTCAACATCATGTCTTTTACAACAACTGTGACGGCGGCACCCCCGCCTGGTCAACCAGATATTGCTTACGCTCCAAACTACGAAAACTACCAAGCCAGAACAGTCAAGCGACTCAAAGAGGGGAAGCTTCCGACTTCGGTCCCAGATGGCTTCCCGAAACAACTAAACGGCGATATTGTCTGGGAAGGCGATTCGGTCGGTCAAACTTATGACTGGACGTATGAATTGTCTGAGGCTCAGCTCGGCGAGATTGATCAAGCTTTACAGCATTTCAAAGGTATCTGGCATTGACAGCTGCATAACCCTCATCTAACACAACTAGGTCTTGGCCTCTCACTTGGACATATCTCGGCAGAGACATTCCCTCTACCAAACCTACATTCGGAATTGCGTAAGCTATCCGATGAGCTACACAAAGGCCACGGTTTCTTCGTCATCCGCGGCGTCAACGTAGATAACTACACCCGCGAGGATAACGTCATAATCTACGTCGGTATTTCTTCGCACATCGCATCGCAGCGCGGTCGTCAAGACACAAAGTTCAACGGTAAACCCGCCGACGTTGTCCTCACGCACGTCAAGGATCTCAGCGCCGGTCAAGACAAGAGCGCAATTGGAAGTCCAGCTTATACTACTGATAGACAGGTCTTCCATACTGATTCAGGTGATATCGTATCGCTGTTCTGTCTCGAGACGGCGTTGGAGGGAGGTGCAAGTAGGATTGCGAGTACGTGGAGGGTTTACAACGAATTGGCGAGGACGAGGCCTGATTTGATCCACACGTTATCACAGAATTGGGATGTTGAGAAGTAAGAAGACTCTGATGATGTTTAATGGTCGCTTGACTAACACTTTCAGCTTCGCAAACCCGAAGAAAAAGTTTACGACTCGGCCACTTCTTTACCACCAAAAGGCCACCGATGCACTACCCGAGAGAGTTGCTTTGCAGTATGCTCGTCGATACTTTGTCGGATTCGGTGCACTACCAAGAAGCCACGACATCCCACCTATCACAGAAGCTCAGGCCGAAGCACTTGATGCTCTTCACTTCTTGGGAGATAAACTGAGTGTTTCGACGAACTTTGCAAAGGGCGATATGCAATTCATCAACAACCTAGCTGTATTTCATGCTCGAGATGCATTCACCGACTCGCCAACGCAGCAGTAAGTCTAGCCCTCCTATTGCTGAATATTAGCTTACCACGCAAGGCGCCATCTTCTCCGTCTCTGGCTGAGAGATCCCAAAAATGCTTGGGTAACTCCAGAGCCGCTACGTGAGAGGTGGGCAGAGCTGTATGAGGGTGTGACTCCAGATGCCCAGGTGTTTCCGCTGGAACCCTATATTCGTAGTGCTAGCAACAAGGCCAGGTAGAGGCTTGTGTAGTGAACTTAGGCGATCAATATTTATTCAATAATTGCTTACCATCAGCTGACTATTCGATTCCATCCTTTGTTTCAAATCTCTACTTTGTTTATGTTGGGAAACACAGCTGGGGGCTTCATAAGGGCTGAGTTAAGCCGCTTAACTCAGCCCTCATGATGCCCTGCCTAAGATTAGAGATCTTATCGACCAAAGCTCATTACTGAAGCCGAGAATATTATTGAAAGAACTTAATGGCCAGCTTATTATCTTGCAGATCAGGTATAGATAGATCAGACAAGCACGACCAATCCCCATCACTCGGCCAAGACTAGACCAGCAGTTCATGCTTATCCCCGGCAGACGCCGCTCTCCGCAATTTCCCACTGCCTGCGATGACTCATCCTCTCGGCATGCACACAGCATCAATGAGCGCCTTTCTAACCCTCAAACCTACAGGCTGAGCTCGTGGTCTACATTTAGAATAGAAGTCAAGCAAAGATGGACATCAATGATAGACTTCTTACATCGCAAGAACGGCAGAGGCTGAAGGGAGAGCTGCTAGCAACGAACGATGATTTCATACGACAGATCCCAAAGGTCGAAATGCACATCCACATCGATGGAATGGTCACACCAGAGCTTCGATGGAAACTAGCCGAAAGAAATGGATTACAAGTGCGCATGGGATACAACAAGCCCGTCATAAAATCTCTCATTGACTTGAAAAAAGCGTACGCATCCATCATCTCATCTTCCCAACGCCATCAATACGAACATCTCCATCCGTCTCTGATTCCACCTACGTTCTTCGAAGCCTACTACTCTAGCCATGATGTCCTCCGAACTCGACAAGACTTTTACGACGTCGCGATGGCGTATTTCCAAGGTGCTTCGGAGATGAATGTGCGGTATTGTGAAGTGTTTTTTGACCCGCAGGCACATACTAGCCGCGGTGTTTCCTGGGAAGATATGATGGGAGGACTTCGTGATGCGCAAGATGAGTCGGCAAGGACTCTAAATGTAAGACTCATATACTGAATCTGATGAACAAGTCTAAAGTGCTGAATGCTAGGTCAAAGCTGCTTGGATTATGTGCTTCCTTCGCGATCAGTCTCCAGACTCTGCAATGGAACACTATGAAGCAGCGCTTGCGTATCGACACATGATTATTGGTATTGGACTCGATTCAAATGAACACAAACGGCCTCCCGTTCTATTTAAAAAAGTGTTTCAACGGGCTAAGAACGATGGTTTCAAAATCACAGCACATTGCGATGTCGGTCAGGAAGACACTTATCAGAACATCCACCAGCTCATCTCACCCTCCGAGGGAATTCTCACACATCGCGTCGACCACGGCTTAAACGCGGCAGACAAGCCAGAGCTTATGGATCTTATCACGAGCCAAGGCATCGGCATGACAATCTGTCCATGGGCTTATCTGCGGCGCTTCAATCTCGAGGAAATTGGTCGTCGTGTGCGGACATTGATTGATGCAGGTGTCAAGATTTGTATTTCTAGCGATGACCCTCCCTTTATGGAAGGCGCGTGGATTATGCATAACTTACTGCTTACTAGACAGTTGTGTGGCTTGACTGAAGAGGATATTGTACAGATGATGCAAGATGCGGTAGAGGTTTCTTGGGCAGATCAAGACGTGAAGATTGAAATCCTGGCAGAGCTTGGTGGGGTTTCATATAGATCCCGGAATAAAGGATAGCCAGTCATTACCGTCGACGTGATGGGGACTTATCGTAGGTGGACAAACGACCACATTCACGCATGCTCACCATTTAGATATGCGACTGACTACTAATAAAGGCTCTTAATAAAACTTTTAACAGTATCTAATTCCCGATTTCTTATGAGAAAAATAGTATACTCTGTGTTCAATTATCAATAACGTGTCTGGCAAAGCTTGCTGGACACTACTCAGTCGCTTCGAGTCAACGATATAGCGTCACTCGAACCGGACAGGCCGATGCCAAAAGAAGCCACTTCCCCAGATATCCGGCCCACGAGCTAACTAGTTCAAATCCATACCAACTGCCCCTGTGACAGCTCTTTCCGTCACTTCCGTTGGGACTGGGAAAACGGCATACACGTTATGGTCTGACTTGTCGCTCATGGTTCCTAGGCCCAAGAACTCGGTTCACTCTCAGCTCCACATTGTGAGTAGCGGCTGGAGATTACCGAGACCCTGGATATAGCTTTACAAAGATCCTCATGCATGAACCAACCTTATGGGGATCCTGGACGTTGACGGACCGACAAGTGGTCCAGGCACTAGATGTCTAGCCATGAGTAGACCACAGACCCACGACAAGATTCTCGATCGGATCCGAGACCGAAAAGGGATGTCACTCGCATGGGTTGACAGCTGAGAGGTGGAGTTTAGATCGGAATGGTGAAAGTCAAATCTGCAAAATCAGGTCCCCTGCATAAACACGATTGGAAATGGGACAATGTTTCAACACGTCGATTTGGCAGTTATATTTTTGACAGCCCTGGTCCCAGGTAACGTCTATTTTCCTTAGACCAGCTGAAACACAATAACACTAAGACAATTAAAGGCAATAAACCACCGATCTATAAACTCCAACAAAAGTACTGTATCCCAAACCATATCCTTCGTCCGTTTACACCTTTATCTTAGTCCCATTCGCCTCTAGAAACCTACACAGGTCCTGGCAGCTATCAAGCAACGTCTTCCGGGGCTTCCATCCCAGTTGAGTCATAGCTCTACCAGGATCAGCGACACAGACTCCCACGTCACCCTGGCGGCGTCCCACTTTCAGTACGGGAATTTCTCTCCCTGAGGCACTCCTCATAGCTTCAACAACCTCGTACACGGTCTGGCCAGTCCCGGTACCGATGTTGAAGGTCTGGAAGCCTTGGCCTTCTTTCACCGCAAGGGCGGCAAGATGACCCCTGGCAAGATCGGAGACATGGATGAAATCTCGGATAGCAGTTCCATCTCGCGTATCCCAGTCTGTGCCGAATACTTGCAGCCGATCGATCTCTCCAAGCATGACTTTGAGTAGGACAGGCATCAGGTTGGTTGGTGCAACACGGGGGTCTTCTCCTAACCGTCCAGACTCGTCGCAACCAATCGGGTTAAAATACCGCAGGGCTGTGATGGTCCATTCTGGGTCTGCAATAGCTAAATCAGAAAGAATAGCCTCGCAGATCCATTTTGTTCGTCCATACGGATTCGTGAGACCAGTGCATCCTGAAAGAGTTGTCTGGCTCCGGCCACTAGCATCGCGCCACTCGGTAGTACTATGACTGCAAGACTCTTCCACTAATCGTCCACCTGCATCAGCCAGAGAACCATATACAGTAGCTGACGACGAGAAGATGAGGTTCTTGATGTTGAAATTTGACAATGTGTTACAGAATCTGATGAGCCCACCGACATTATTGTCATAGTACTTGAGAGGCTGCTCAATACTTTCCGAGACAGACTTATACGCCGCAAAGTGAATAACTCGTTTGATTTGCGATCCAGAGTGTGAAGAATAACGAGACAGAATCTCCTGAATCTTAGCATCGTCTCTAAAGTCAGCCTCGTAGAAGTGAAGATCTGGACGACGACGATTGATGTTGAAGCGTTGATTCGTCATGTCGTTGAGTGTATCAAGAACATTAACGAAAGCATTGCTGAGGTTATCGATCACAACGACATTGCTTCCGTCTTTTAGGAGCTCCCAAGTTGTGTGGCTGCCGATGTAGCCAAGGCCACCAACGACGAGGACGTACTCATCTGGAGTTGTACGGGTGGGAGAGGGGGGACGGCTGAATAGAAGGTCTTTTTCAGTTGCAGGAGTGCTTGGTCGGGAAGATGACTTCAATGACTGGGCGGTGTCTGTGATGGGGGTTGTGGCACCAGAGGATTGAAAGGAGTCCATGATGAAATTTGGGAAGAGGAAAGAAATTCAATAAGTAAGCACTAATTCGGGGTTAACCAAGACTGACAGTATCTCACAGAGCTCAATGTAAATCTCAAGTTAATCAGAGTGCATGGGCTCGCTTAATATACTCAAATCCTGAACAATGACCTCGAACAACAAGACTAAAACATAACCCGTTCACAAGAGTTCTAATGCCCAAAGCTAACATGAAGAGATTTTTGATAATTCTACCGACTCCCTAGAAACTCGTCGTAGCTGGAATACAAATTGGAGTCGTGACTTGAAAGTGGATTGTCTCCATAATGGCCTCGAACAGAACACAGAAGCTGAATGAGGCGGACATCGACCACCTGAAGCTGTCTTACTCCCGTGTTCCAGATCCCTTATGGTCTTGTTCCGATACACTAACGGCTTCATCGCGGGACGTTTGACAGCTCTCCACTTGGTGGCTGTCTAAGATGTCAGACTAACTCATCGGAACCGATATTTTTAGCCCATCTAGAGCATTGTGAAGATTATTTGAGCACTAGGAAATACCACTCACTATGTCGCCTAAAGAGAAAATGTACGGGCGACCAACAATGACGCACTTCCTCACCAAGCCAAAACATAAAGAGTAATAGTAATAATCTTGTCTTCGGTATCCCACCGTTCCTAGATCTACCTCGGTACGTTCGGAAGGTGGATATCCCAACGGCCATGCCGGCAAGGCTATAATCTAAGCGAGGTGGATTCGCCATGTGGCTTCAAGCTTAAACGGTGCAGACGTTGAAACTCTATCTTGCCCACTTTCCCGGACGTTTGGTCTTTTCAGGTACCAATAACGATAACCGAGTCTGGAACAGAATCTAGCTTCGGTCCGTTTGGTAATGCTGAGAGCTGGGTATATCCACGTTCAGCTGTACGCTATCGGCTCATCCGCAAGTGCAGGTCTCGTCATTATCCTGTGCTAAAGATTCCGCTACCAAGACGAGGGAAAGAAATTTTATCGTGTAAATAAGTGTTTTGTTCTATGAAGTAGGTAGATCTGATACCGCGATATCTTAAAAACACTTCCAATTCTCTGGTGAAGAGTTAATTATGTAGCTCTCCTTCTTCCAATTATTCTCTCCCCTCCCGCCTTACTTGCTTTTTCGTAGCCTCATCTCAACGCATTTATCCATTCAGATGGCTATAAGAAGCAGCAATCCTTTTTCGAGTAATGAAGATCCTTCATATGAAGATCTGACTCTCCCCTGCAGTGCCAGACTAGCTGCTTCAATCCCAGATCTTGACCCAGATCAAGCTCGCTCTGGTCTTCCCTTTAACCCTTCTACCCGCTCTCTGGATAACCCATTTGCAACTCCCCCCTCAAGTCCCTCCATCAGCCCAATATCGACCCCATCACCAGCAATATCCTCAGACCGAAGTGCCCGCAAAGTTGGCATCTATGGTCCTTCCTCTCCCTCCCAGACATCTCTAAGCAGCTTATTTGACGGAAGACCCGTCAGCAACCTTCTCTGCTCTGAATCATCTACCAAGAAGGCATCATTATGGACAAGATTCTGGCGTTCGTTGAATAATCAGTTCTCCCCCAAGGCCTTCTGGGAACTCATCCACCCAAAAGAGTATATCTACCCCATGACTCTCAAGAAAGGCGCTGCACTTGCATTAGTCATGTCATGCATTGCTGCACTTGTTATATCGAATTGGTTTACTGGTTGGATGGGAAAAGCCATTGCTCAGACTCGGAGTTACATGCTACCTGTTCTCGTCATTGTTCTTACTCTTGAACCTCTCATGTTTCTTATAATTTTATCTATTGCGAGGGTTCCGCCATATAACCCTCCCAAGACGCATTCCTCTACTGTTGTGCAGGAGCCTGCAGATGAGAAAAGTCCTAGCGATCTAGAGCGGGGCGTGGTGGCAGCCGTCACGGAGGCCTGGGAAACTGCCTTTGTGATTCCCTGTCACAACTCAGATCGCGAGGCTTTGCGAAAAGTGATTGAATCCGCATATCCCCATTTCAGACCCCAAGACATCTTCATCATCGACAACGGTCGATCTCGACATCCACAAGACCTCTCCTTCCGCCACTGGCTCAAAAGTCTCCATCCCGACCTCGTCTATATCTGGTCCCCCATCGGTTCCAAGAACGCAGCTCAACTCGTCGGTTCCCTAGCAGCCAAAAACTACAAATACATCCTCACAACAGACGATGACGTCTCTCTCCCCGAAAACTTCCGTCATCCCATTCATCTTATGAACGACCACCTACGCGCCGTTGCTTTTCCCTTAGCTGGCACCGATGCAGATGGCAACACCCCGCTAGGTATGGTCTCTTGGCAAGACTGTGAGTACCGTATGGCCGGGCTTGTCAAACTCGCTGAGGATCGTACATGCGGCGTTAACTTCCCCCACGGCGCTGGGTGGTTCGTTGATCGCGATGTATTCGTTGAACTGCTTTCGAAATACCATCCTATGGATTTTATTGCGGAAGATGCGAACGCTGGGTTCTCTATTATGCGTCTTGGGAAGGGTATTGCTTTTGATGCGCAAGTTACTCTGGCGACTGAAGTTCCAGCGACTGTGCTTGGTCCGGGGCTGAACTGGTGCAAGCAGAGGATCAAGTCATGGGAGATGGGAAGGCATAGTCTGATCTGGAAGATAATGCGTCACCTATTCCGCATGAACGGCCAACGAACGATTCAAGGAGTTCTCATGCAAAAGGGGCTCTTCCTCTACATCCTGGCATGTCTAGTCATCGACTGGGTCCGCATTCCCGTCTTAGTCGCTCTCGGCGCGCATAAGGAATACTGGATCTTCTTCTTCGGTCTCGCCTTTGTCGCCTGTCTTCCCCCCCTGCTCTACAACTATCTCAGTTGCTGGCACCGTCCTGATATGCGCATTGGACTTGTCACCATCGCCACTTATCCTATTTACAAGCAGCTGTACAGTTTCGTCTCAGTCTTTGGGGCTGTTCGATGGGCACTGTTTTATATAGGGGGACATGTTAGAGCGAAGCCTATTCGGAGGATGCTCAAAGATGGAGATGAAGCTTGTTTCTGGCTTGATCCTAGATTTGAGACGAATCCTGCTTGGTTGGCGGATGAGAAGGAGAAGATGCTAGCTGATGAATTGGCAGTGGCAGTAGTTGGATCGACATAATGAGGTGGCACTCGTGGAGTTGACTATATAGAATGAATTTCGCCGAGTAAGGCATCACTGACCATAGTCTGCTGGTCAAACTTGGAACAACGCATGGCCACCGCCGCGCAGCCAGCGATGCATGGGATAGTATTTCTTGTAATGTTCTTTGAGATCCGAATAATATCAATCTCAAGTCCACGCTGCAGTTCGTGAGTGTCACATGATATAAGCGATCTTATACAAGGCTAGCAGTTTCACCATGCTTGAAGGTAAGCGATCGCAATCTCCACGCTTCCGATAGCTTCCTCGATCACCGTCAATTATCATGTTCTGTACTCAATTGTGATGCTTCGGTAGAGTTACACCAAGCGTGTCACTGTATTCGATATGGCGTTACGTCAAAAACATTGTCAGGCTTCCATCAGGCTTCCAAGTTCACTTTTTCCAACGTCTGTGCATGATGCAGCCAATTTCCGAACTGATCTGATCTTCCATGTCCGCCAAGAGCGGGAAGTGGTCCCCTTACATCATACCAATTTGCCTCTTCAGCAGCATCAACCATCACTACCATCATCACCAGCTTTAGCAAACTATTTCAAGCTCACCTCCATCTACAACTCTCCATCGGAAGGTCTTGACAATGATTTCTTCCGCTTACGTAGTGTCCATCCGCGTCTGATCCTTTGCCAAGTTGCCTAGCAACTGGGATCCTCCACATCCTTGCCCTTGATACGAGCCTTAGCTCATGCTGCTAAATTTGGAGTGGCGCTGCTGATAGGCCAAGAACCCCGGATTAACCCCTTAATGCGAGTCCTAGCGGCCCCTAGCCAGAGACAAAAACTGACCATCCCGTACTAAGCCCATCCCTCAGCCGACGCGTAACTTTTTCTGTTCCTCCTCCATCACCACCAACATTCGTTAAATTCTTTTTTGACCTTCTTCAACTACAATCATTAGTTATTCTTGCAAAGTTTTAATAACACTTTTTTAAACAAACACCGTCATCATCATGTCTTCCACAACTCTCAGCACCGCCAGCGCCGTCCCCACGGCCTGCACAAACCTCTATGACACTCCCAACCAGGACAACACCTGCGCTATGCCCTTCAAGAACAACCACACCGAGATCATGGAGAAGTGCTGCGGTGACGCCAAGATCGTGAGCTACTACAACGCCTGCGGCCTTTACTGCGTCGCCCTCGACCAGACCATCGACGACCTCTCCAAGTGCCTCTACGCCAACGGCGCCCCCGACGCGGACGTCTTCTGCAGTGGCAACAAGACGACCACAAAGACTAAGGATGCCGATGTGCCCGCCACCGCCCAGGCCAGCGTTATCTCCAGCGACGATGATGACAAGAGCTCTACTGGCACTGCTTCTGGTACCTCTACCAGCACCGGTACCAGCTCTTCTAGCTCTGAGACTTCCACTGAGAGTGGAAACGCCGCTGCTGGCTTCGCTCCCAAGTCTAGCATCAACACCCTCGGCCTTGCCATTGGTGCTCTGCTCTTCTCATCCATGGCTGCTGGTGCTTTCCAGCTGTAAGCAGCTACCTACCATTGGGATATTTAGCTTCGGTCATTCTATGTCGATAATTTGGAAACGGATCAAATAATGTTTGCGTGCATCTAGCATTTGGGCGGTGCGTAAAATATTGATGGATATCATAATTGGTTTCATGTGCTTTGGAAAATGGAAATGTACACTTTAATTAGCAGTCTATCGCTTGATATACAAATTGCTCCCCCAGCTTGTTTACCCCATCCATTATCGTGACTCGTGCAGCCTCCACTTGTAAGCGAGGGACGGACTTAGTTAATCGTGATCGATGAATGGAACGCAAGCAGTGTAACGTCGTGCGACGTCATTGAATCCATGTGCAGACCATGTGCTGCCTAAAGATGGCTTGCCAAGGGAAACGGTCGAAAAGTCAATTCCACGAGGCCGTTTGCGACGTGATCCGGGAAGACGGGTCGGGGTCGGTAGAGCAAGATAACGAGGGATTCGTGCTCACAACATACCGCCGCTTTTGGATGTAATCTTGCCCAAAATTGCTTCATTTGGAGGATCTTTTGGAAGAATGAATTGCGATTAACTTTCGTCATCGACACAAGTCTTTTGCCGGATATCCGCGCTTCCAAGACAAGGTCACACCATGTTGGAGTACAGGGTAAGTACTGCATTCTGAAGCAATATTGATCAGGTAATCATAACAGCTCATTAGATACTTCAAGTTATTCCTCAAGTGGACTGATATTTGTTATTTTAATTGTGATAGCAGAGTTCAATTATTCGTAGTTTTCTTTTTTTAGAATGCAAAAATGTCCGATAAAACAATTGACCAACATTCATTTCGTCGCGATTAGCAATAGAAATAGCTTCACCGTTACTATCAACACGGAAAACGCGGGTCAAGTGAGAATGTCTCAGTAATTGTTAGAGCCTCCTTTTCCTATTCCGCATTCTTCCAGTCCTCCCCCTAAATCATCCCCAATTATTCCCATCGTCATAGACATCTCATAACCCCATTCCAACGATCGCCGCTCGGCTCCCCCCCTCTTTCTCCCCAACTTCACATTCCATCGCAACATCGCGACAAAGGGGGGGTAGCACAGGCAACACCCTTGCAGTGTCTCGCACCTCTCTTCTTCGCCAATTAGCCTCGGACTCGGGAGCCAAAGCTTGTTCCTGAGACACAAATCCTGCATTCCACCTTGACGAGAAATGAGAAGTCTCCAGGGCTGGCCGATGCAGGGGAATTATTTACTGCGGGTTTGTTTTGTTTGATCTCCGTGCGAGTATGGCGCTAGGTCACCTTACAAGGCTGGAGGGGACTGGGGTTGCAAAGGGAGATCCTGCAGGTTCGAATCGTTCGATGTCGGGCAATCTACTGCATGCTTTCGTTCCATTCCTCACGTTTGCTTGCTATACAACGGAACGACGGGTTGCCGAGTGGTAGCCCACAAGAACAGGAGCGATATCAGAGCTAGCATCACGACTTCAGTAATCATCAAGGTCCATGAACTCAATTCCGCACTGCAATTGACTTCCGGAACCGAAAACTACCGTGATAACGAAACCTTGCTTCAAGTGATTGACGTGATTAGACGCGCTAACACCAACGAGTCCCAACGCTTCTCAACGCTCCACCAAACGTCGAACCGCAAACGGCGCCTCAACTGGGCTGCCGTTTAGCTCAACCGCTAAAGAATAAGCGCTGTCACTATTGCGGTTTTCTTGGAATAGCGTAGGGTAGATTCCCGTCGATAATCACGGACAACTCTCTCTGCCCTTGCATCAGTGACATGCAGATCTCAACGTGCAGAACATGGCATTGTATGGATGTCACCAGCCAGAGTCGGTCATGAAGCTTGGGCCTGTTGTTTTGTTTAGCATCATGAACCGTCGTAGAGCCGTTGTACGATAGAATCTCGCTATTCATCAGCTCGATATCTCTCATTGAATCCACTGCGCGATCGTTGGAGACAACACACTAAATCAAGACATGACCAAATGACTCCATCGCCGGTTCCTTGTTTCCGGTAATCTGAACCACACCATACTCCGCAACCATTTAGACAGAACCATCCAAAAGGGCTTACGGCAGGATCCCAAGTGCAACATCAACCACACACAAGAATTTCCCAGCCACATACCTAGCTAAGCAATTGCGGGAGAAACACTGTAAATTACCACTTACGCGTCCGACCTTCTGCAAGGCACAGAGGTCTCACTGGTTCAGTCTGGCCGTGTGCGGTTGTGACACTCATTCTTCCCCCGACTGGGCAAATCTCCTAAGCCGTGTCTGAGCCCAAACATACCTTTTGAAATTTTGTTGCTGAGGGGGTTTTGCCAGTACAGGTTGTTGTCACGGGCATTAATGGGGAAATGTGATAAGTGGAAAGGATTGTTTGACTTTGAACTAAGGCACTATGCATTTCTTGTCAAGTCTTGGCTTGTTTCTGTTATCACGGGTAGACATGTGCGGGTTATAACTCTATTGCAATGGTGGTTCGATAACGACACATGTCGTGGCTGTTGGACAAAAGCTTGGTGCGCCTTGCAAAAATACAGGCCTTTTGCATGGCAACTGGTATTATTTACAAAAGAAAACCGCTGTTGGAATTCGCTGGTGAAATTGCCTTATCAAGGGAGACATAGGGGGGCCGCTTCCATATCTTCAACACCCGAACACACTCACTCCGTAAATACGAAAGCAAAAAAAAAGAGGATTAGCTCTAGCGGTAGTCTGCAAATAGCTAGACAAAAACCTTGAAGAATGGAATATTATCGTCTAGACTGGTTTGTCGTGCCTATGCTGGTGAGACATTTTCTCTTTTGGTCCACACCAGGTGGAGTGATGGTATCGCCCTTGCATGCTTTCGGATCTAGCAACCGTGCATGAGGAATGTTTGCATGCAGGAGATCAATATTCCCAAGGGTGAGTACCCCAAATATCAAAGAGTAAGGAATTGTTGAAGTGATGTGCGAAAATCTGTATATATAGAGGCTGGTGTTCTTGTCCAGAATATTCTCATCTCATCCTCACTCTCAATCTTCCCATCGAGGACCAGGTCCATTCGTTTACAAACCAAATTCATTCGTTCTTTAATACATTCGCTCACAGCACAACAAGTACCTAATCATGCGTTTCTCTACCGGTTTGCTCCTGGCTGCGGCCTCGAGCGTCATGGGACAGCGGTTCACCAACTCTAGTATCCCTGCTACTGAGTCCGCTACCACTACCACCGACGCTGCTCCCACCGGCTCTGCTGCCGCTGCTCAGCCTGTCGATCTCAGCGGTGCCAACCTGGGACCCGGCGCCTCGTTCGTCACTCGTGCTGATGGATCCATCGCCATGTAAGTTGCTACTCTACAACGGCCCGCGTCCCTAGCCTCAAACTCTAATCAACCTACAGTTCCCTCATCGCTGGCCCCAATGGCGTTGCTTCCTTCTCCATTGGTATCCCCGACGATACCTTCAGCAACTTCCCTGTTGGAAACTTGTTCATCATCCTCTGGGAGATCCTCGTCGAGCTTATTGAGACCCAGAAGCGTGCTGAGACCGACTGCACTCTTGATGTCACTGTCGACGGTGTGAGCGTCTTCTCTGAGGGTCTCTCCACCGGCTCTGGTTCCAAGAGCTCCGATAGCTCTACTTCCACCGGCAACTCCCCCAACGTCGAGTTTGTTCAGTCTTGTGGTGCTACTTCCTCCCGTCTCGAAGTCTCTGATCTTGCTGTCGGTCCCCCTGGTTCCAGCAACCCTGGTGGCGGCAACGGCGGCGGCAGCGAGACTGGCACTGACACCACTGGCACTGCTGAGCCTACCAACACCAACTCTGAGGGCGCTACCACCAACTCCGAGGGCCAGACCATCGAGCCTACTGGTACCGAGACTGAGACCGGCGCTGCTACCAACTCTGAGGGTGCCACCACCAACAGCGAGGGTGAGACCGTCTTCCCTACTGGTACCCAGACTGGTACTGAGACCGAGACTGCTGCTACCAACTCCGAGGGTGCTACCACCAACTCTGAGGGCGAGACCATCCAGCCCACTGGCACCGAGACCGGTACTGAGACCACTGAGCCTACCTCCTCTGCTACATCTGCTCCTGGCTTCCCCGGCTCCATCCTCGACTTTGCTTTCTTCGGCTGTGTCGGTTCCACTGAGGGTTTCCCTACCTTCGAGCTTCTCCAATCTTCCGGCTCCATGGACCTCAACCTCTGCGCCAGCCTCGCCGAGGGCCGTGCTTACTTTGGTGTCCACGATGAGGACTGCTATGCCGGTGACGAGATCGACGGTGACAACACCAGCCGTGTCGACTCCGACCAGTGTGACATCGAGTGCCCCGGTGACGACTCTGAGTTCTGTGGTGGTGATGCTCCTCTTACTCGCCGCAGCCGCATCCAGGCCCGCCAGGCTATCCCCAACACCATCCGCCTCACTGTCTACGTCGCTGTCAACGGCCCTGATGTCACTGTCACCGATGTCCTCACTGCTACCGTCACTGACCAGTCTACCTTGACCACCACCTTCACCACCACCATCTCCGATGCCACTGCCACTGAGACCCAGACCGTCACTGCCATCTATGTCTGCTCCAACGGCAAGTGCTACCCCGAGAACGACAACGGCTCCAAGGTTGTCTTCATCTTTGTTGGTTACCCCGGTGAGGATTGCGACGGCGAGCTCGTCTACATCTCTGAGGCCTGCTCTTGCCAGGGTGGATCTCAATACGTCCCCAAGTACTGCTCCAACGGCAGCTGCCACGGTCTTACCGTCTACAAGCCTGAGGAGTGCAAGGACTGGTGGAACCACGACAACTTCTTCGTTCCCGCTAACTGCGACGTCTGCGAGCACGGTGATGTCGTCTACAAGCCTTGGGAGAACTCCTGGGGTACCCCCGCTGAGTGCCACGAGGCTGAGGTCCCCAGCTGCACCAAGGATACCTGCCCTACCAACGGTGGTGGCTCTAAGGGCGGCAACGGTGGCATGGGTGGCAACGGCGGAAAGGGTGGAAACGGAGGCAACGGAGGCAACGGTGGTAACGGTGGTAACGGCGGAAACGGCGGCAATGGAGGCAACGGTGGAAATGGAGGCAATGGCGGCTCCGGCTCTAACGGTGGCTCTGGCTCCAACGGAAGCTCTGGATCCAACGGTAGCTCCGGCTCCAGCGGCAGCTCTGGCTCAAGCGGTAGCTCTGGCTCTGAGGGTTCCGGCTCCAAGGGCAGCTCCGGCTCCGAGGGCTCCGGCTCCAAGGGTGAGAGCGGCTCCAGCTGCTCGGGTGACAGCTGTGTCCCCGTCACTGTCAGCAGCGCTGGCAAGCAGGCTATCAGCGCCCTTGCCCTCCTCGCTGCTGTTGCCGCTCTTCTCTAAGCTCACAGCTTTGAGTTTCTGATCTTGAACGTTTTTGCCTTCCTTTCTGGTTTTCTCTTTGGGAAGATCCACATTACAAATGGTGGCATTGTCTTGTGCCACTGACTTTGTAGTTAGACTTAATGCAGTTTCAATTCTACTGGGGTTTAGGGGAATAGCCTATCTGTAGTCAACTAATAATGACGCTCTTTTTGCTTTCAACTATCATTACTTGCACTGTGACTGTTGCCTTATCACTGAGTTCCTTCTTTGACTCTTGTTGTTTTGGGTGGTGTGCTTGGTATGCTCTGTTTCGCCTGACTCTTTAGTTGTTTATGTCTCGGTCAGCGTGCCCACCTGATAGAGCTTGAAACACGTAAAGAATGTGACTCTCCTTGTGGGATGCCTTATGAGACGCCCAGCCATGTCAATTACCTAGCGTCAGGGAGCAAGAATATGAAACTTTACAAGAGTATGCCAAAATAAACTCAGTAAAGGCTCCCCCTAGTCTAGGCTAAATTGTCCAAGTCTTTTCGTTAATTAGGATAAAAGCCCTAGGTCTTCTTGCCTCCCCCTACCTTAGCCCCCCTAAAATAAACCTGGCAAGAAAGAATGCGGTCTCTAGTGACGTGATTTTCAAAAACATGTGAAGCCATTCACCACTGTACTACACTCACTCCTGATGCATAACAGCAGTGTTTCTTCTTACCCTTTACTCGATGTACAAGAATGTCCATCATGTTAGTCATCTGACTTCCATGCTCCTCAACCAAGACGAGGATCCACTAGAGTATGAGCTGTCAGATAAGCTCTCATGTGCCTCATCAGTATTCCAGCCACTTCCAGAATCGCCACCTCCCTCGAACACAACCTCAGTGGAGTTGTCCTCATAACTATGCTGGACCAGGCTGATCCTCCCTTTGATCGTAGACTGGAGCACCATTATCCTCCTTCTGGTAATCAGGCTTGCATTCTGAAGACATTTTGATGTGACTAGTCTCAGTCAGCTTTAGTGCTTCAACAGCTTCAGAGAATAGGGCAGGGGACATACATGACGAGTTATCAACGTAAATATCCGAGTGTCTTTTCGAGGTCAAGCTCTTTATCTTCTACGACAGTGGTGTCAACTAATCTCTTCTTACGAGGAATATATAGGCCACGGCAAGCATACAGAAGGGCTGAGTGACGGTGATATTTTTCTGTTGCACGAGGAAGAAAAATTTCACTTTATAGAACTTGCTTAGGGATAAATGTGATCGGCCGATGCCTGGTATAGCTACAGCTTCGCATATCAGCCAGGTGTGATAGTCCACGTTGTGAGTCAACGGTTTCAGCTATGCTTTCTAATGGGCGAGGTTCTATGGACATGATTCTTTGTAGTGGTGCCGCAAAGTGCAAGTAGGCTACCCGTGAGATGCGAGTAGTGCACGGCCTGTGTGGCCTCAAAATATGCTTCTTGTGCATCGATGGCCACGCAGAATGGAGACTCGAGCCACCTACACTTTCGCCTTATTCTTGAACCATTGGTGAGCCTCTACATCCTCGGATGTAAAATACCTTGATGTAATGCTGATCTGATTGAAGCAGTGATGCTCGTCATTGTATCGATTATGCCAATGGCATAGTATTGCGATGCTCAAATAGCTCCAAGTGCTTCGGACTCAGTTAGCTTTTATCGGCTTTATTATTCGAACGCGAGTCTATCTACACAACCCATGAACAATCTTGCGATATCTAGCGACATGCCTGTTCTTGGCAATCATTTTCGCTTACACCATGTCCCCCCACTTGTAAGAGATAAACACACAATACGGCAGAATTACCAGATCCGTTAATTTTCCCTGGCAAGCCTGATACATTCGCGATCGGTCCGCCTCCTCCCTTCAAAAAGGTATAGATCTGAGCAGACGATCGCATGATAATAAAGCACATAATCGGCGGTGATAAAGATATAAGCTTAACCTGCAAGCGTCGGGTCTTGGCCGACGGATATCGCCCGTTTGGGAGAATGTCGTTCTTTGAGCGGCGAATGACGCGAGAACTGCAGATGCTGGAGCGGCCCGCTAAATTCCTATCTCGAGTTTCACATCTGTCATGGTTTGTAGGATTGCGGATGAGGTGAAGACAGGGTCGTGATGGTATATAACCCTGAGATGCCTTTCATTGATGGATCTTTGCTTTATTTATTGTCAGTTTATATACTCATTTCTTTGAGAAATAGCTGTGATCATGGCGGATACAGTGACATATCCTCCCCAAACGGGCATCTTTAAGTACCTCTCTAGAGCGATACCCTACTTTCGCAATCCTAGACATGTCTTGATTCTCAAGCTTGATTGTCTTCTTCTGACGTGGACCTTTATTGCTGGTATCATGAAAGAGATGGATCAGTCTGCGACGACACAGGCATATGTTTCTGGAATGCGAGAAGCTTTGGGTCTGTACGGTAATGAGTTGGTCTTTTTCAACACCTACTTCTCTATTGGATATGCCATTGGTCTTGTTCCTGGACAGTTGGCTCAGACGAGGGCGAGTTAACGAAACTCGGCACTTTGAGTAACGCTAACCAGTTCCAGGTCCGCCCATCTCTGTTTCTACCAACTTGCGAGATCATCTGGGGTCTCTTTGTCATAGTGTAAGTATCTATGCCCAGAGTGATCTTTCATGGTTCACTTACACAGACAATAGCACCTGTAAAGCCCAGAACGCAACAACCGTCTACGTCCTCCGCTTCTTCCTCGGCCTCTTCTCAGCCGTCTTCTGGCCCAGCGTCGTCTCCCTCATCTTCAACTGGTACACCCCCAAAGAACTCGCCTTCCGAATCGCCTGCTTCAACGTCTCCGACGTCGCGGGAGCCATGTTTCTCGGCGCCCTCCAAGCAGCGCTATACCGTGACCTAAACGGCGCCCATGGAATCGCCGGCTGGCAGTGGCTTTTCATCGTTTCTGGCGTCATCACCATTGCTCAGGGAATTGTTGGCTTCTTTATTATTCCTGATACGCCTGCGTATACGCGTGCCAAGTGGTTGACGGAGGATGAGAAGAGGTTATCTCGTGAGCGTATGGAGGGCTTTGGCGCAAATACGTCGAAACTTATCCCTCCGGCTGTCTTGAAGCAGAAGCTACGCAAGTTGATCGTTCACCCGGTGACGTACTTCTTCCTTGTTGCTTTTGCTCTGAGTGCTTGGGCACACCGCGCCACTTCTTACTTTGTCCTTTACATCGAAAGTCTCAAGGATGAAGCTGGAAACCGCATGTATAGCACATACCAGGTCAACGTCCTTCCCCTGGGCGGTTATGCTCTGCAGATTGTTTCCAACCTTATTTTGAACGGCTTGTCTGATTGGAAACACTGGAGATGGCAGGTCAGTACTGGATCTACATTCTCGTTTGGTGTACTGCTTTGCGTTCTGTGTGCCTGGCCTTCAGATCAGAAGGTCGTTATGGCATTCTACTTTATGACATATGCTGCCAACGCTGGAGCTCCATCGCTGATGGCGTGGTTTGCTGAACTGATGAGAAAGGAGCCTGAAGCGAGAGCGATTGTTGTTGCGATCACGGTTATGATCGTGTATATCGGTCATGCGACGATTCCACTTCGTGCTTTCAGAGTTGCAGACGCGCCACAATATCCTATTGGATTTCCACTGGCTACGGCAATGTCCTTTGCATCGGTTTTTGTCCAGCTTGGTCTACTGTGGTGGGCTCGTAGAAACCCTCAGCTTGTCAAGGGTGGTTACGAAGGTACTACGATCGACTCGAGGGTGTCTGATGAGGAGAGCTCTGGAAGCATCGGCGATGGAGCAAGTGAACGAGAGAGAGGGGATGGAGAGAAGACGGCTGACCCAGTGGTTTCAAAGATCAACCAGTAGAATTACACATGATGTTATTTGTAGATAAGTCAGTTTAAGATATACCGACGATTCGGCATAGCAAATTTCCCAGTATCATATTCCAACGTGGACATCATCAGATTGAAGCCAGGGCCATCGTGAGCACAAATCACGCAAGTCTACAAAGAATTCTAACGTTTCTTCTCCTTCCCAAAGAAGTAATTCGCTACATGAACTCTATTAGATGAAACCTGTGAGACTCGTCGGCTAAGAAATAAGCTTAATTCGACCAGGTCCAAGTGTAGCGCCCACAAGCATGTCGGCTAAGTCACGTTGATCATAGTGATGATGACAGGAAATACAATCTTCACGAAAGATCCGCATCCATAAAAGCGTCAGCTGGCTTCGAAGCATCAGATGATTTGACAATTGCGGGAACAAGAGCGGTTTGGGTTTATGCACTGATGTCGGAAGGATATAGCTGCTCTAAAGTGGCTTACCCTGGCATATCTTATTACAGCCCACCACAGTCTCGGTATGCATATAAACTACTCAATGTAACTCAGATCAGTGTTCGGTGGAATCAACATGATCAGCAGACGAAGACATGTCAGTCGAACTCGAAGCCCAGTAATTGAAAGATCTCCAGGTTATCTTTACAGGATAATTACCGTAAACAGAACGTTGATGAATACTTATGAAAGCCGCATGTTTTTCGTGATCCAGCATTGAAAGGGTAGTCTACATCTGTTATGGTTATGTTTTATAATGGTAGGAGTCATCTCAGACACTTCTCAGCATACGGACATAAGAGCTATCTCTTCACAATCTTTTCGTTATTTAGTTTCTGTTATCAACCCAGATTCCTCAAAGGATCGGGACCATACGTGGTTATTATGTCGAATTTCTGATGGGAGTTGTTGAAGGCTGCTTGAAACTCTTCAGCAAATGCTAGATACACAAAATCATGCCTTTCACAGATCTTACTCGGCTATTAGCCTCTGAATAGTGAGAATTAATTCCTAGGTATTGGCTTATCTCAAGAGGATACCTCTTTGATATATGGTTTAACGAGTTGGTCAGATTGACTACTTTCGATAAACGTCGAAATACGCTATCTCTGCTTTATTTGTAACGAGTATCTTTACAAAACCTCCTTTACTGACAATAAACCTCTCGGTTTGTCTCTCAACTTATTTCCTCTAGATCTTGGAGTTCAAATTTTGCCTGTTTATCGATACGCAACTGGAAATCCATATGTGCAAAACAAGCAGCCCGCGCCGAACAACTTGGCGTAACATGATGCTCCTCCTCTCACAGACACACATTCATTCAGGCGATCCGTGACATTTACAATTGTTCATTCCTGTCCAAATTGCCCAATGCTTCAGCGAGTACCCTGAAACGCCCAAGACTCTTCTCGAGACATTAGGGGCTAAATTCAAGCTTCGACCATGATACTTTGTTTCAACGCCCTACGGAAGACCTTGGTTCCATTTTAAAAATAGAAAAGTCCCCTTGTTATCTTTCTAGAAGACTTCTTTGCCCAGGGGCGAAGGAGCGAGTACTTTGCATGATAGCTTGTCTCATCTTGCACAGTCTTCCAATGCTGAGGTCTGTTAGATCTCGGCCTTGGTCTATACGCATATTGAAGGTCTTGGGGGCCGAGGATGAATCAATGCAAGTCAACCTTGCACATGTGTTTAAGCTTAAATACCCAGCATGTGATTGTCCAAGCATAAGCCCTCAGGGGTCAGTCAAGCGCCGTATGTACAGCATTAGTGCTTATTACAGAAGTTTGAAAGCATATGAAGGTTCAATCGGAGACTCCAAGTCGTCAAATACCAGTCGTTAGCATCCAAATGTTTCAACACACGACCATACATACCACCAGTGGCAACAAATATACGAACAAGCTTCTCGCGGAAGCAACCTCCGGATCCCGAGACCGTCCACCGTAGTCGTATGTTCATTTCATGCGTCCGAACCAACACAGCAAAAGACATGGGCAGGGCCATCGCTCAGTTGGTTAACAAGCACATCATACGATACATTGCCACCCCAGAGCCTGCTAGTAAAAGGGCACTATTGTTCTTCTGGCTACCGAGAAAGACAGGATATCAGGGTAACTAATGGTCAGTTATTGGACTGTCGGGATTTAAATGTCGCTCAATTTCCGTAAATTATTTAAATTCGGGGGATCAAGCTCGATATGACAGGTAATATTAAAAAGATCCTTGCGAAAAAAAAGAAAAAGAAAAATTCTAGAATTCTTCTTCAAAAGCAAAAAGGTTCACTTGCAGAAGCTGATCAGCGCCTGATTGAGTTTACTCTGTACCGAGCGATAAACCCGAGATCTTCAATTTTTTACGGACTGCTAAATTACGATCTCGATGGGCGCCGTATTTCTGACGTTTTTGTCTTCTCTCCATTGAGTCCCATTAATTGAGACATTTTCCGTCTTTCTCATTACGAAAGGTAATCCAAGTTCACTGGACCATGGGAATCCTGGTCCGCTGCTATCCACTTACAAGGCCCTCCTCCGCCTCGCTACAGGGCACTTTCAGTTTTCCGAGTGAAACGGCGGGCGACGGTGGATTTTACAGCGCCTGGAGCACCGTAAGCAGCCCCCGCAAATGTTACCGTCTCGGCCCGATTGTGCTGTCCTGTCAGTGATTGTTGCCGTGTCTTTGAGCAGTGCAGTTTGGATCGTCGTTGAAGGAATTGATTGAGGGTCTGTTATTAGTTCCTTGGGTGATTATCGCAGTGTTAGCTTGAGACATGAGCAATCATGCAAAAAAGCAAGCGAGGAGCTGGTATTCGAGTACTATGTACTCTGTATATGCTGCAAGCGTCTGGTATCATCTTTAACCCCCTCAAAACACACCAAGCCCTACCATCGTCGCCTAGATGAATCTTCCTAGTGTCCCACGGGGGAGGGGAAAGAATCTGTCGTCAACCCGCGCTTCTTACGTACAACAAAAGCAAATATTAATATTCCGACGATTATAATCGTGGAGGTTACTGTAGACGAGCAGAACGGGTCTCCGGTAAGAGGAGCCGGATCAGCCCCTGAGCTGAAGCTGCAACGTTTCCCTCACGATTATTCTCGACAGAAGGAGGCCGTCCGTGTCAGAATCCTGGAATACCAAAGCTCTTGGCGTGAGACCAACAGAACGGAGTTGTTCCGTTTCTCTTCTAGCGTCAAATGCACAAAATATGGATCGGCGGGCTTCTAGAGTGCGTTCCGTACATAGCCGAGCTTTTCCCAGGAGAGCCGTGGCTTTGGGCTGTTTTTCCAGGTGCAGGGGGGGGCTAGAGGCAGAGCACACAGACACAGAGGGAGACGCAGAGAGAGAGAGGGCCCCTGAACTCCTGAGTTTGTCTTGTCTTTTGAGGCCTGATCCAAGCTTGCTGAACCCTTTTCTCTAGGTATGTACTGTATTCCTCTGCCGTCTTCCGATACAGAGCTTTTGTTGGTTGATCTCACTCACACTACGTACCCCAGGCCCAGTTTATTCCTTTCGCGCCGAGCCTACCTACTGTGCCTCTACAATCTGATTCGAAGCTGCGCACCAATCTCTCGCTATATCTGCAACATACCTATCACAATGTCGGGTCTCGACGCCGCAGAAGTCAGCGCAGCCTACGACGCCGTGCGCTCAGACAAAGACGAGACAAACTGGCTACTCATCTCGTACGCGTCGGCCGTGGGGAACAAGCTGAGCCTCACCAAGACGGGAACAGGCGGTCTGGCCGAGATGGTCGCGGAGCTGGACGACGGGCAGGTGCAGTACGGCTACGTGCGCGTCGAGTACGCCAACGACAAGGAGAGCAAGCGCGTCAAGTTTGCGCTGGTCGTCTGGATCGGCGAGAACACAAAGGTCATGCGCAAGGCGCGCGTCAGCATCGAGAGCGGCGACGTGAAGCGGGTGCTCTCGCATCACAGCATCGCGGTCACCACGGGCGATCGGTCCGAGCTAGATGAGGGGGATATCGTCGTGAGGTTGAGGAAGGCTGGCGGCGCTGATTACAACGGAGGTCGGGGCTGAAGATACGGCGACGATAGCTTCATCATACATATCTTTCCCGTACATATCATGATATACAGCGCTTTTACGGCTCCTTATCTTGGACGAACCGGTCACGTGCGTGCTGGAGATAAACAGGTTTCATTATCTATCACGGAAATGTCGCCGGACTTCTTAGATAGGAATAAGGCCAAGGTCAAGGAACGAGGGGTAATGATTGTTTACGGTCCTGAAGCTTGATTGAATACCCCAAACTTTGTGATAACTAGGTCCAAGGCTATCAATCCTTCAATCACGTTTAGATGCCAGGATAGCCGGGCGCGGGAGCTGATACCCTGACGATCACATACTGGATATTCACCTGATTAGGTAAAGTTGGAGATTGGGGTTGGATGGATGGATGGTGGTCTATTCGATCCCGGCATTCGGGGTTTGATAGATAGCTATCCGTATGATGGGTGAATTAAGGTGAATGTGCATGATCTGCCTGTTTCACAAGCAACCTCTTCGACCGTCCAAGCTCCAGCACATGTCTGCCAATATCTGTATCAGTCCTCGGGTGAAACCTACCAGCCAACCACCGCCTGGCAGTCAGCAAATGAACCCACGGCTGAAAGCTTGGCTCAGTAAATGGCACTCGAGAGATTCGACCTATGAAACGCGGTATTTTACCATGGCCAGAACTAATCTCCTTCCAGTTTGAGCTGTCGACGCCGAAACCTTGTACCGTATCGGCCTGGCCGTCTTGTACACCCACTTTAAAGGTCAGTAGCATGACGTAGGGGACCTATCGCATCGTGTTTCCCCGGTCGTTGAATGAATCGCTTTTTTGGCTTCAGCCCCGCGCTTGACCTATCAGTGAGTGGTTGCTCGGTGGGAGAGTTTGGTGATGATGGCGTTGTATGTAGCCACTGTTAAGGAGAGCTGTCATCTTACAGAGGATACAATTGCATTGTAAGTGAGAGTAAGCATTGTAGGTGAGAGTAAGCATTGTACTCACTAACAGCATCAACTGTCTGTCTGGCTGTCAGTCACTGCAATCAGTCACTCACTCGACCCCCCCTGTTCCTTGGCCCGTATCTAGGCCTGACCTGACCCTTGGCTTTCCATCGTGTGGGTTCTTTTCACCTTTTCCTCTTTCAGACATTGGCTTGATTGCCACCACGCACCCACGCACATGGAGAACTCCACTCCCGCAGCGACACTACAGTAGATAATTTAGCGTTTTCCCACTCTTCTCCCTGCCCATGCCTTGCTTTGCTTGTGTGCTTGTCTAGGTTTGGTCGAACTAATACTCCAAATCTCTTCAATGGTCACTCTTCCCCAGATTCAATTCCTTTCTTTTTAAATCCCCTCACATTCCCACGCCTTCTCGCATCGCGTGTCACTCTCTTTCTCACCTCTCTCTCTCCCTCTACAACACTCTCCTTGTTGTAGTGACCCTCAATCCTCCCTCCCTCCCTCCCGATTATGTCTAAACACGACTCGGCCAGCACAAGCACTGGAGCCATGGAGCCCGTCGCAGAACAGAAGCCTCGTCGAGGCTCAAAGGCCTCGATCGGAAACACTGATGGCGCTGATCAGCTCCTCGAGAACCTCGGCTACAAGGCTGAGCTGTCGCGTAACCGCTCTACCTTCCAGGTCGCCTTCATGTCCTTCGTCCTCGCTTCCATCCCCTACGGTCTCGCTACCACCCTGGTTTACCCTCTGATTGGAGGCGGTCCCGTCAACGTCATCTGGGGCTGGCTCGCCGTCTCCCTCATCATTGTCTGTGTTGCTTGCTCTCTCGGTGAAATCACCAGTGTCTATCCTACTGCTGGAGGTAATAACGGATATTCCTCCCATTTTGGTCGCGTCCCAATGTGAACAATGTAACTGATCGCGTGATACTATAGGTGTTTACTACCAGGCCTTTATGCTTTCTCCTCCCCGATGGCGTCGCATTGCTAGCTGGATTTGTGGCTGGCTATATCTCGTTGGAAACATCACCATCACTCTCGCCGTCAACTTTGGTACCGCCCTCTTCATCGTCGGCTGTGTCAATGTCTTCGAGAAGAGCCCTGGCGTCGGTGTCCTGTCGGGAGAGGCTTACCAGGTCTTCCTGATCTTCCTTGCCCTGACTATCCTGTGCAATGCCGTCTCTGCACTGGGTAACAAGTGGCTTCCCTGGATCGATGTATGCTTGTCCCCTTCTCGTGTGCATGTAATGTTTGCTGATGCTCTGTTTAAAGACCGCCGCCATCTTCTGGACCTTCGCTGGTCTCATCGCTATCATCGCTACTATCCTTGCCATCGCTAAGAACGGACGACGTGATGCTAACTGGGTCTTCACACACTTTGAGGACAACTCTGGCTGGCCCAAGGGATGGTCTTTCTGTGTCGGTCTCCTCCACGCTGCCTATGCTACTTCTTCTACTGGAATGATCATCTCGTGAGTTCTCAATCTACCAACTAACTCAACCTAAGAACAGCTATACTAACATGGTATAGCATGTGCGAGGAGGTTCAGAACCCTCAGGTCCAGGTCCCCAAGGCCATGGTCGCCACCATCTTCATCAACACCTTCGCCGGTCTCCTCTTCCTCATCCCTCTCATGTTCGTCATGCCCGAGATCCAGGACGTCATCGTCTCCGCCCAGCCCGTGCCTCTCATCATCAAGAGCGCTGTTGGCAGCTCCGGCGGTGCCTTCGGTCTTCTCATTCCTCTCATCGTCCTCGCCATTATCTGCGGTATCGGCTGCACAACTGCCAGTTCTCGATGTGCTTGGGCTTTCGCTCGTGATGGTGCCATTCCCGGTGCCAGGATGTGGTCCAAGGTCAACACCTCTCTCGATGTTCCACTGAACGCTATGATGCTCTGCATGGTTGTTGAGGTCATCCTCGGTGTCATCTACTTCGGTTCTTACGCTGCTTTCAACGCTTTCTCTGGCGTCGGAGTCATCTGCTTGACTGCTTCTTACGCTACTCCCATTGCTATCAGTCTTGCCACTGGTCGCAAGCAGGTCAAGACTGGACAGTTCTACCTCGGAAAGTGGGGTGCTGTCGCTAACTGGATCGCTCTTGGTATGTGCTCTCCTCCTCTATCGTGATATGCTTGCTTACTCTTTGTCAGCCTGGTCCCTGTTGGCTATGCCTCTCTTCTGCATGCCCTCCGCCATCCCCGTTACCCCCGAATCTGTCAACTACGCCCCCGTCGTCTTCGTCTTTGCGTGCATGGTTTCTGGTATCTGGTACTGGGCCTGGGGTCACAAGAACTACGCTGGTCCTCCTACCAACGAGGACTAAGCTGTTGAAGCAAGCAGGATCTAGATGCTTGACAGTGCAGTGCGCTTCGCTTCGTTTGACATTTCATATCAATATCAGTCAGTATATATGTGCGACATTTTAATTCGTGCCTATGCTTGCCAGCGCGATGTGCTTGATACCCCGGCCCGGCCTGTACTCAGGGCTTGTGATGCTCTTGGTAGTAGCTAGAAGATATCCATAATTCAATATTGTTAAGCTTCAACGTGATTGTCTCATTACATTGTTCAACTGTAGTATGTCTTGTAGTTCGTAGTCTTGTGCGCCGGCCCGCTTCATGCTTGACAGACGAGATGTCGTGTTGAAGGCCTGGAGGCTGAGTTGATCCGAAGTGGGTATGTCCTTACAGCTGGCATTGACAGTCGTGATGCAATGTATAGTCGATGCTTCATGTGGTTTCTCTTGAGCCAGACCCTTCGATTGAGTCATGCGCGCTGGTCGACTGCCTCCTAGGATGTTCACAAAGTGCATTTTCATTCTCAATGTGTTGCTCAAACTCGCCTACTTCACGCCAAGTATTATTCCGGTCTCTATGAGCCTCCTGACGTTATACAAGGATCCTACTTAGTAGTGGTGGGCTCGAAGATGAGGTTATCGCGGCGCGACTCGAGACGAAGCATGGGATATGTGCAGACTCTGGAACAATAGGGGTTTCTAATTCTCATTAAAGAACGTCGCGGGTACATTTTTCATGTTTAAAGGAGATTCAAGTAGCCTGGAGTTACAAATCCTCAGATGTTTCGGCTGAGTGTCATCCTGGGGCCATATGGTTCACTCATACTCAACGTAACCACCACATAGGCATATGAGTCCAATACAGATACTGTTCATCGAGAAAGTATATTGCCTCATTTATCCTCAAGAACTTCCTGCTATTTCCATTCCAGTAAAATTTTATCAGCTGTTGGTCTTGAATCCCATTCTATATAGAATCAAGAGTGTACAGCTTCTATCTTTCGAGGACTCAGTCTCGAGACTAGGCTTCCTCAGGGATATTCTTAAACATCTCAAATGAAGATTTGACTATCTTAATTCTTCTCTTCATCCTCAGACTATTCGAAACTTCTCTTGTTTTCTTCTCGCTTGCGAAATGACTACGTTGCAGAGTGGTTGGTGCTGTTCATGGGGCGGTCCTCAAGCTTCATCAACTAACTACAAGCGCGAATGGGCTCGACTCTCTAATCTCTAGATAATATCGAGTCTTCTTATGTTATATTATAGGCGATCTTGCATAGTAGAGTTAATAGTTGTCCAAGCTCGTGCGTGTTGGCCGTATATCTAAAAGGGGGATATCGAACTACAATCAAGCAACCATTCCAAGAAACGATTTCTGTGTATTGAGATGAACCATAAGGCATTTAAGCCCTTTCCATAATTCCATTTAGCGATATGGGTCGTCTTCATGCATTCCTAGTGTCTCAAATTTATAGCTTCCGTGATATAAAATCAGGAACAGCCGCTCTCCCCCATCGACAGACATCGTCAACATGCTTTCAGCTATTAAAGTCTTCTCTAGCCCCAAGGTTTAACTTTAGACTTTCAACACATATGGCAGGAGTATAATACTTCCTTTCACAATATTAGCTTCTACCGAAAAGCTTGCAAAGTATCCAATCAATCTTATATTCCTTAGGGCTTCACAGGAGGAGCCAAAGTCTATATAGTTTTGCTGCCTCAAGTATTACCCTCAACTGGCGATTCCCGCCACATGTTCATTATCACTATCATTCCATATTCGAGGTCTATTCCATTAAACCTCTGCTCTGTCGTGACGACCTAGACCAATATCAAACAGCCTCAGGCACTCAACAAGTACTCCATGTATCATGGGAGCACTCCTATGTCCTGCGGTATCATGAAACCCTTTATTTCATATACTAGCTCTAACCTTGCCACTTCTCGAAACGTTCTTAGTATCCTTGTCCAGTTCATTCCGGCGTGACTGATCGTGACTCACAGCTAGAAGTTCTCCGGAGCTTCTCATCCGTCACATGCCGATCATGCGTCCATAGCCATGAGTGTCTCCGTCTCTAGCCCGTTATAAGTCTACCGACGCTGTTGTCGATCGTACATGAGCCCTTTTGCTTGTGTTGCCATGTGTTACTTGAACTGATAACTCCCTGGGTACTGTTGCCGGTCTTTCAATGAACAATTCTCTCATGTGACAGGACAACACTACTACGTTCTAGCATTAGTCAGTCAGCATTGGTTTCTCTCAGTCATTGCTACACGGTAGTCATTCGCGAGCCTCTTATTGTTGTCTTTAGCCACTGTCGTGCACTCCCGAGATATGTACAGCGGCGTGGCAAGATCATGTTACTTCACTGGCAATGATATCACCCTCAGGTGGAGTTAAGTCGGTCTCCCTCGCCTCTCGGTAGAAGTCCGTAGGATGCGTCGCTCCTCTCTAAAAAGAACAGGTAAAATCCTTTGAAATCAGCGTCAGCTCTCCCCTCCAGCAAATCACCATATCATCCCAAAAAGCCGTGGAACTCAACCGGTCAAAAACTGAAGGGGGCTGCTGCCGTGCATATGCTGTGCCACCCAAAGTTATATACGTTCCTGACGCTCCCTTTCCAAAGCGCTGATGAAGTGTTCTTATGCAGATTGGGTTACCTGAGACAGAGAAAAGCCGTTTCTAGCCCTCGTGTCGGTGCAACCCACGCCATGCTTACAGATACTGGAACGCTACACCGGGTTCTTCGAGATGGATGCTTCCCAGTTCATTGGCCAAATCAGGGAAGAATTACGGCAAAGTACCGTAGGGGTAGCAATGAGCCGATACTACCGAAATCCGGGGAACATAAACGAACTGCACAGCTGAACACCAACATATCAAAATCAGGATTATGGGACACCATACGCATTGCACATTCCGACAGGAAGGTAGACTAAGCAGAACCCTTATCTATACGTAGAGATAGCACAGAGTAAACACGAGAAATGGCATTCTCCACGAAAAGTTTGATCAGCCGCCACCAAAACTCTCAACCAGTCGAGCCCCAGCATCGCCTCACGGTTAGCTATCAGAGTGGCACAACAGTCGCCATTGAACTGATACTCGCCGCGGCCTCTGTGAGGAGTCACAGAATGGCCCGGGCCGTTGTCAGTGGGTGTGATGAGGGCAGATCTAGAACTTGGTAAGATAATAGCTACCGTACAGTTCCAATACCTATTAGCCCCTCACTTCTTGACCGACTGTCAGTCCGACTGTGCATTGAGCGCTCGGATGGGGAAGTTACGGAGTCTGGGGCATCCGGGGAAGAGCAGACTTGTCATATGCTCTGGCACATGATACGAGCTGTCGTTACAGTACAGAAAGTCGTTTATGTATGTGAGATCTCAATGTTCAATATTGCTTGCTACTGGTGGTGGTTACCCTAGGTATTGTCTGCAGTGCACACACTTCGTGACAGTACTACCCTACAGCAGCATACAGAGTTCAAAGGGATAGATAAGCTCCGTAGCTGAGGGCAACACCTCCGAGGAGGGGGACCATTTACGACAGAGCAAGTCAGGTCAGCACGACCAGTCATTTGACAAACGGTAGATGCACGATATTGCTAGACAATGCGGGACACGCCTGTCTCGGGGGGCGGTTCCTCCCTGCATGTGTGAGTATGTACAGAAGTGCAGTGTACGGTAGTGTGTACTGTATGTAGGCCACTCTGTACCTACAGTAAGAAAATGCAATGCGGGCGACTCATGAGGACGCAGAACAGAGATGCATGGCTGAGGCGGTGAAGAGGTTACGGTAGCAGTGAATAGTTAGGTTAGTTTCCAAGCAAGTGAGGCGGCCGTTTACTTTGGAATAGCGTAGACTACTTTGTGTGTTATTGGTGTGTGGCGGAGAAGCGAGCTCAGATTTTGTGTGGTGGCTTGTTTTGGCACGATGTGATGCTGATGCCACCACTTCAAACTTTGGACCTTCAACTCCGCGTCCACGCGTTGGATATTGAGGGGAAGGATGCGCGGGGTGCGAGACGAGGGTGAGAGCAAGGCGCCATCGCCATCGCCAACAGAAATAAAGTGGAATCTCCATCTCTCACATCTCTGCTCCATATAGTGCCAGTGCGTGAAATACTCAACATTCGTTTTTTTTACGAATAGCAACAATTACGTAGCAGTCCTTGAGCGAAAAGGGATAAGGATGAGGGATATTGCTACTCACCAGGAGTCCACTTGTTGTGTGTTAAGCCGTTTTGAACCTCAAGAAGGGAGATGAGAGGGCTCTTCCATAGCGGAGACATTGCATTGCATGTCACGGCGGTTAGTTTAGTTATTTGACTCTAACTCTGACTCCTATTCTCCCATACCATTGATGTGATAGTAAAGCTGCGGCTCATTCACAGGGGGCGGAAAGTGGATTCTACTCTACGGATATGTATGTATGTATGGATATGTCTCCATCGTATCGTAGCGAGATGAATGGAACGTCGAGAGAGGCTCTTTGTTCGATCCTCCGGCACCAACCAGGCTCCCTTGCCTTCTGCTAGCCTACCTCGCTAGCTAGTTCCAGCCTCTAGGATCAGTCAGCCTTTTCCACTTGCTCGTTGCTCTCCTCGTCGATTGTTAAAACAAATGCTTGGCGTTGAAATTGCTTGGAAGCAGAGACCGTGCGCACCCAGTCCAACAACTCCACTTGAGCCGACTATTTGCACGATTTGCATACTAGACTTCGATGGTGGTGATCACAGCATCTGTGCAGAATACGTCATAAAGCAGTCACCTTTTCAAAACGACAATAGAGTCTGAGTTTTCCTTACCCCGTGGGAGCACGGGGGGAGCCAGGTCTGGGGAAGTCAGAATGAGAATGAGGCGAGGCGAGCATAAATTCTGTTGAGTTGGTGTCGAAGAATACCAGGAATCAAACACCAAAGTCGGGAACCAAGTCCCTGTGCCTGGACAAGAAGAGAGGTAAACTATCCATAACTGAACAAGTTTTTGTTGATCAGAGGGCCGAGCCTCAAGTGGTGGGCAACCATCTCGAGACTTGGTGGCTGCCTTGGGAGGTTTGAAGCTGTTCGAATCCATCCATCGGGGGGGCGTTCAAAAGTGCCCATATCGGACGGCGCCGCCTCTGCGAAAATACTGTGGACTCTCAATGTGACATGCCCCCCGTTATGAAGGCGCTTTCAACGACTCGTGCGAAATACAGTATGTACAAGCCTACACACGCCAGTCTCTCAAGGCATCTTTTTGAAACCCGGCACCTCGATACAAGACACGCAGAAAGAGCGCGATTCACCGGCCTTATCTGACCGACTGCGCATGGGGGGACGCGACAAGGGTCGATCAGCGGGGATATTAAACCAGTCGAAAGCAGTCTCGAGACACCAACAGGGCAGTGGTATTTTTGCCAGACAGGCCAAACTCGTGGTGTTGGTGTTGAGGTCCCAGTTTCTGCTGGTGATGCCCCTGCCTGGTTGGCAGCCAGACAGCCAGGATCTCATCCAAGGTGGTGTGGAGGAGGGGGGGCCGTTGCTTAGCGAGCCATGATAACGGGCGAGGGG
>JAAOAU010000366.1:0-44540 GCA_013186845.1 Fusarium sterilihyphosum | reverse complement strand
CTATAAGCCTTAAGTATAAAAATATTATATTAATAACTTAGATATCTTAGTATAATAATTAATTAACTAATTATGTTATATACTTTATTCATAACCTACTTTAGTTAGGAAGGTAAAGTGATCTATCTTTATAGAGTTTAAATAGATGTAGTGTACCTAAAGAGGGTTTACCTACGGATTATAAGTACAATATATGTAAAAGTTAGGCTTCGTTGGGCAGCATTGAGAAATCGAGCGGGGTTTTCATGTGTCGAAGATACCTGGCGCCCATTCGTCAAGGATTTGATATTTGTCGTGACCAACGCCCTCTGAAAGAGCTGCACCCACATCTTCGTCAATCGGGCGCAAGACTCTTGCGTCACCAGTTCCAGAGGATTGAACCTCCTATAACTGATCCGCTCGCCACTGCATTTCTTAGCCTGCGGCGGTCTGCTCGCAAGACATTTATTTACATTTTGTCCCGTTTCCGGACTGGTTCTGGCTCGCAGCGCGCCAAGATGCCACGACAGGTCCTTGATCAAAATAATCAGGTTTCAAGTCACCCCGCTCCTATCCATACAACCAGAGCCTCAAACTTAATCATGGCTCAAGTAGTTTGCGAATGTGGGAAGACCGTCAGGGGCGAGAGCGCCCTGGCCCAGCACAAGCGGGACTCGCCAAAACATCGACAAAGCGTTGAGCCAGCTGGACCTAGCGATCATAGCTTATCCACAGGCCCGGTTAGCAATGTAAGATCAAGAACCATCCTGCTACAAGCAAAGTTCATCGTTGCTAATCATCATCATTCTTGAGCAGCCGTCGAGTACTGGCACTGTGCCGTCTTCTTCTCGTTATCCACCCATCCAATTCGTGAAAGCGGGAGAGTCGATCAAAAATAAAGGGAAGAAAGGAAAAGGGCGATTCGGGACGAAGTTGACCCGCGGAACCGGTCCTGAAGTGCCACAGTTAAAGGTTAATGAGTACGGGAAGGTGTACGTATCGGGCCTGGACGACGAAGACTGGAGTCTCTGCGATAAAGACTGTGCCTGGTGCGGTCATTGCGCTGATGGCGTGGACTTCTGATAGTCTATGAGATATAGTACAAACTAGGCGAATATAATGCTGCAGATATACAGCGGTTCGTGCTCCCTCTGTATACAGTAAGGCTGAGTATTTAAATTATATCAACTCCGAGCATCTGGGAGACTGTGCACCTTGACGAACTAGAATTGCGTCGCCACTTGAGCGACGTAAGGGGGGCTATGAGGACCCTGGAGCGCGTGTAACAAGACCGGACTTGAAGAAGCGAGAATAGAGAATGAGGGAAGTGGAGAGAACTTCAAAAGGAGGACTCTAAGTTTTCTTACTGTTCAAATGGTGGGTTGCATGCCTGCAAGAGTAGAGAGAGCATTCTGCATCTCCTATAGAACCCTTGATTATGAGATGATTACAGCTGGATTGCGACTGCAACATCACGTATAGTTCATGTAAGTCCACCAGTAGAGTCCACAACTCCTCGCTTGCAGAGCCAGGATGCATGCTTAGATTGCAAAAGTGGTAACACGTACTAGTGTATTGCTATGCAATGTGAGAGGTTCTTCTGCTTCTGTCTTGTCCAATCTGAGAAAGTCTTGAATTACTGCTTCAGAGTCTGACATGATCAATCGCCAAGCCTTATTGTCTAAAGTCATACGTCTTACTTTAAACAGTTATTCATGCGATACAATCAACTTTTACTCCCCACCCATTCCAATCTTAGTGTCTTTAACAATCTTATCTCTTTTTTAATTCATAATTTTATTATCTTTAAGTATTATGTTCTACAGCTTGCACTTAGACTAGAGGATAGATCTAACTATATCCGACTTATTGCCATTGAAGATCTTGAGATACCTAGAATAAGCTTTCCATAAATAACGCTTTATCATTGGCTGAGAACAGCCCCTTTTATGGAACCCCAAAACTTTGACGCGACGTCTGCTTACTAGATAGAGTAAACCAACTTTTTCTCATGCTTATTGACCTTTATTAACTGAAGCATATTCTTACAAGATAAGCCATGAGCGTTTGCTATGCCTTCGAAAACTCCTGCAACATCCTTAGGTCCTGTCTTTTTCTGGTCTTACTAAGCGAGACGCTACCGGCTTCTGCTGAGCAGATCTGGCAGAGTAAGCCTTGGATTCGAAAGTATCCCTGTAGCCGTGGATATCAAGGCGTAGGTTCAATTGAGATTACTCCTTTTTGGATTGACAGTTTTCGGGGATCATGGAATATCGACACAGAGAGTAGCTCGGCTACCTTGGAGTTGAATATTCTAGCGGTCTACAATGCATCGCTCATGGGTTGTGAAGATATTGATGTTTCTTCACTGAGAAGCTCGATTGACTTTCAAGTGCTTGGCCGCTCAGTTGGAAAGTTGGAGAATTTCTCAAGTAACTGTCATTTACCTATCACTGATACTTTGACACCGTAAGTATGGGCCTGTCTATCTCATGAGCTTGTCAGGATGCTAATTGGGCGAATAGAATTGAAAAGACGCGTTTGAGTTCCTATCATCTGCTTTACAGCTTTCAAAGCACACATCAATTTCAAACTCTCGCATCAACGTTCCGCTTCAGACAAACCGATGGCCAAGAATTGGATTGTGGTAAAGCGAAAATCACACCGGACTTGGGCGACAGCATATCAACAGTTCTGACATTCGTTCCACTTGCCATTCTGATCATCGTCACTCTCTCATCATGGCGAGAGAACCATAGCAGTCTCACCTATGCCCATGGCCTCAATGCGAGCTCATTGTGGTCAGTCGTTCTGGAAATAACGAGCTACCTTCGCTACCTGCAGTTCGCATTCATAACTGCATCAATGAGCATCGAATATCCTGGATTCTTTGTCCCTGCAGTCAGCAAACTCTCCTGGGCTTCCTTGCTATACTGGTCTGGTCCATTCAGCAACGGTTATATGTATGAGGGACCGACCGGTGGTATGTACGCCAGCAATGCTTCTTATGGACTTGGTTTCATGACGCAGATGCTACGATACCCAAACATGCTCAATACCTTGGCGAACTCTCTGGTCAACTTGATCATTTTGATATCACCGATATTCTTTCTCTTATTAGTCTCGTTATGGACATTCTCGCGTTCGAGTTCGGTGCATTCCCTCCCTTTTCTTTCTATTTTGCAGAAGGCTGCCTCGACAACCATTGGCGTTGCACTTTGCTTCTTCAGTGTGCCTTTACTCTCTTACGTCTCATACGATCTTATACTTGTTGGCTACCTGCCAAACTATCGCATTGGACTAGCTGTCGTAATGCTACTCATAATTCTCGCAGCCGGTCACTTTCTCGTCCAAGTGCTGGATGACCAAGGAGGGGACCAACTGAAACCACCGCAAGCCAGCCGGTCAGAAACGAATAACCCCAATTTGAATTTCCATAGACTATGGCGGCTCATCTCTCGTCACATACCGCATACAATGCCGCTTCTGCAGGCGATTGGCGTTGGGAGCCTTCAAGACTTTCCTCTTGCCCAGCTCTTCATGTTGATTGCTTGCGAAGTCTTCATCATTATTTCCCACCTAAATTCAAGACGAAGCATGCTGATAAAGGCATCAACCGCAATGTTTATATCGGCTTTCCGATTGATCATCCTGTTCCTCATCAGTGTGTTTGCTATGCCCATCACCGAAGCCACGAGACAGTGGGTTGGTTATGTGATATTGGCTCTCCACGGACTGGTCATCTTGATAGGATTTCTGACCATGCACACTTGGACGTTGTACAAGACAATATTTAGAGGTAGACCTGTCGATCAAACCTCCTCAACCCACTCCACCAGCGGAGAGTCGGACATAAGTAATGTAAGTCTCTGTCGGATATCATCCCAAAATTCTAAACCTTGCTAATTAATTTTCACAGTCTTTTCGTATGAATTCTCTCGAGACACATTCAACAGCCGATCTACTTGAATATCGCCAGGCCCCGAGCAGAGAACCCTCAACGAGAAATTTCCAACCAGATCCATCGACGTTTTACAGGCCACCGAGGTCGGGAGCAACAAGCCCTGCTTATCACGCACCTCGACCAGCCGTTGTTTCATCCATTCCAAGATCATTAACAACTGACAACAGCAGTCCTAGCGCAGGGAACTTCAGCATAGATCTGGCCCTATCGGAGGTCGCATTTAACCCAGGCATCGACTACTCGTTTCGTGAGTCCGACAAGTTCTATGGAATTGATGAGGAAAGGGTTTTCGTCTCGACTACGTCAGCTTCAGACGTGGACACAAACCCAGTGCCCTCGACAAGAATGACGCATGATGGAATGGGCAGGCAGAATAAACTTGTGGCGGGCCTCACGAACGTGTTAACTAGGCCGTTACCAAAGGTCCAGGAGAAAGGGTTTCAAGTCAAGAGACCGCCCAGGCCATCCTAATCAGTGCGAGATATTTCGATCGAACCTTCTCAATAGACTATCAGAGATGGCAGGAATACCCCAGTACAAATGTCTCTCAAGTTTTGCTTATGACTCGGGAAGAACTTGCATTCTTGCCTCACAGCATTCCTACTGAAGGATATCACGGAGCAACGCCTCAGCAGTAGGAGTGTGTCCCAAGTACTCTTGCAACAATCCCAACTCATCTCGACTTCCGCCAAATTCAAGAATTCCCTTTCTGTATCTGTCCTAAGCTGATACACTCCTTGGATCCTCAAGGAACGTAGACTCAAAGAGCTCTGCCGCAAACACGTGAGCACTGAGGATTCTTTATGGGTGCTTGCTCTATATGGCCAGGAAAGGTGACTTGCCTGAGATAGGAGTAATAGCCTGCATCATAGCCAGAGACTAAATGGCCCAAGTCAGCGTGTGGATGTCCCTGATCCTCTGGCTCTGGTGCACGAACAAGCCAAAGCTTCTCCATAAGATCATAGTATTTGTGAAATCCATCTTTAGAAGCTCAGCGTGACTCTTGGGATGGTGCACGGCCATGTCAAATCGCGCATATACCCTGCATTTGAATTTAAATCAGCCAAGGAGCTTCAGAGGGTCTTTCGGAGTTCTTATTCTTCTATGGGGAGGTTTGGGGCTTGTCTTTCCCCTCCTGATGCCAGAATTTCGTAGAGTTGAATAATGATATAGCAATAGTAGACACTGAGAGATGTTGACAGCTGTCGCCCAAATGTACATCATCCTCTGCCATTCGACTGAGATAGGTCCAATGCACTGTATCAATTGAGGATCCTGGAGATCGATGAGGAAGATCAGTCCCTGAAACTGCAAAGTATAAAGCCCATCAGCAATCTCACATAATCCATAATCAAATTAGGAATTAAAGAAGATATTAAGGACGCCCAAAGGTGGATGCCATCATTTGAATCCGGTTCATGACCTCGAAATCCGTCTTCCACTCTCATAGGCAGATCCAGATCAGCCTATTATGCAATATGGAACATCAAGCTCCGGGATTAACATTCTTGGCTACCAAACTATTGAAAATCTAGGGTCCTGGTCGGCGGGAATTACCCAAACCGTTGTTATGACGCACCACGCGATCTACGCCAGGACATGCCACTATTCCCAACGTGGTCTTACCCAGCGCTGTCTCATTTGTGGTGGGGATCATATCGCCTCACGAGCCAGGCATGTAACATCATAAAAGACATAAATGAATTTACATCAAGGCGAAAATACTTCCACTGGAATAGAATATCAATTTCTTTGTTCGTTATTATGCCTGGCGTTCCAAGAAGCAGAGGCTGTAACTCTTGTCTGAAGCAGAAGAAGAAAGTAAGTATAAAGATCCAAAGTCTTCCCAGTAAATTTTTAAAAGGAACCTACTTACATCAGCTAGTGTGACCAAGCCAAGCCAGCCTGCTCAAGATGTGCTCGGCTTGGAATTCCATGTGTCGGCTCTGGCGAACAGAAATATGTCTTCAAACCGGTATCATTCACCAAGCCATTCAAAACCAGCTTTCCAAAAGCACGAAAACACGAGAAGTCCTCTCAAGTATCCATTATGCATAAGCCTCAAAACTCATCAACGCTTCTACAAGCCAAACTTGTTGCGGCTCTGGAAATAACAGACCTTCGATATGGCCTCAACTGTTATGGGGACTTTCTAGAGCATATTCCCAAAAGACTTGGTCACAGTCATGCTCTCGATGCTTCAGTTGAGTTGATGATGAGTGCCTTGCCGTACCATTATACCCATGAGATCCCATCTCAGGTTCTAGCCAAGTACGGCAGCAGTTTGAAAGTATTGAGAGGTTCACAAGATAAGAAAGGTACACAGCTCAGTTTCGAAGACGTTGCGGCCTTTCACATCATGACGATATGCCAGGTAAGTGTATTGTTATTTAGAGAGCAAGCACTGATAGACTCAAAGAGCTGGTTGGGGCAAGCAGATGATGTCTTGAAGAGCCATAGGCAGATCCTTGCACGGTTCATAGACACAGCAACAGAAAAAGGCTGGAGCAGCACTTTTGAGCTTCAGTTACAAGAGACCTCATTGGTAGCTCTATTTTTCGAGGCTCTTGTTGATCCACGAATCGACTTGGAGCAATATGCCAGTCGCCTAAACTTACAGCCGCGCCAAAACACATACGATGATAATCAAGATTCTCACGTTCGAGCTTCTCAAATACAAATGTTACTCAGGATACCAAGGCTGCTGCACGAACCTCTCCAATGCGTGGAGGAAATCAAAACCACGTATAGAGAGTTGCGGGACGATCATGCAATAATACAGCACCGCCTCGAGAGTGTGAAACAGCAAAAGTTTCCTTCTGAAAGATTACAAGGTCAACAAAAGCTTATCCACAGGCTTCAAGTCGCGGAAGCGATCCTTCTCACGGCAGCACTAGCTTTGAACAGAATACTTCGAGCACTATATCCAGATGATAGCGTCTTACTCTTGGAAGCATCAACGTTGGCGAACGAACTGATGGCCCTTACCAAAGCGGTATCCCAGTACAGACCTCTTGGTGCCAGCTATATTCCGCCATGCCTGGTAGCTGCAGTAAGTCAATCTCCGACTAGTACGATCTTCCGCATATTGAGATTACTGATCGCTTTGATAGTGGGCGATGACGAGTGCTTTGGAAACCCAGAAAAATGAAATTGAGGCATTGCTCACGGAATATCAGCGCGATTATGCTCGCGTAAAGTGGATGGATCTGGCTGTATCACTGAAGGTGCCACTTGGACGAATATCTGAATCCAATAGGCGAGACGAAGTCGAACAGTCTGATATCGATAGAGATCTCGAGATGTTGATGGTCTATCATAAGGCGGTCTTTGGGTTCATTGGCAGCTACCTCCTCCCGTCAAGCTGAGGCTCTTGTTCGCCAATCCTGCAAAAGTTGACAATGAGAAATGGCCAGAAAACTGAGATTCGAGCTTTTCTTATGGTAGGAAAATTAAATATTATTCATGCCAAAGAGTTGGCATCATTAGAAACTTGACGCTATTATTTGAGTCATGCCGTAAATCAATATGATCCCATTAGTCGTTAATTTGTAGGACCAGATTAGAGGAGCACAATTGCTCCAAGCGCAACGCCAGCAACGGCAATAAGAGACGCCTCCATGACTCGTGCCGCATTAGCCGCAGCAGTAGTAGCCGCAGGAGCAGGTGTAGAAGCAGAAACAGCCTCCTCAGTCGATTTAGTGGCCGATGGCAGCACAGGAGCCACAGTAGTTGATCCAGTCGCCGCCGTGACTCGAATCGATTCAAGCGGTTCCGCCGATTCAGATACGACATGCCTCGTCGTAGTCCTCGTCTCAACCTCAATCACAGTACTAGGCTCAGCAGTTTTCGTCACTGTCGTTTCCGATGTCGTCTCCGCAGCTGCAGCAACAAGCGTAGTCGAAGGTTTCCAGCACGAGAGATACGAGGTTCCGATGGTCTCAGTGCCGGTATATCCGGCACATCCAGGCACGCCAGTTTTGGGGGGTGCTCGGCCGCCGCCGCAGTCGAGAGGATCACAGATCATACCGTCGTCGGGGTCAAACCAGTGGACTATCTTATCTTTGCATGTTGTGAAGCTGTGAGTTGAGCAGCCGAATGCAAGGGCTTGCTCGGCGAGCATGAGCAGTGGGATAGCAGTCAAAAGAGCTGATTTGACCATTTTCAAGGTTTCTAATGAGTGGATCTTGTAAACGAGTGACAGGTTTAACGAGAGATTTGACATGGACTTTGACGTGGAGGATGGCCGTGCTTTAAATGAAAGTCTCACAGGGGTCTTGACAGAATTACCCGGTGACTGGCTCAATGAGCCAATTGTAACGTAAATCCTTCTGCTGGCGGCTGAATTGTTGTCCTATGACCTCTACTCCGTATACGACCCATGCTGTAGGAGATTGCGGTAGAAGCGAATGGGTTAGCTCAAGAAAGAAGAGCTTTGATTGGTTAGCGAAGCTCGTAATCTCTTTGCTGTGCCATTCTTCCAACCCCTGCTGAAGAATACGACAAGCTGCGCCTTGCTATTAAGGTACGTTGGCGGATCGACTTCAGGGATTATTGGGCCAAGAGGAGAAATCACCGAATTGACAAGACGAGGCTATTGTTTTCACCTGGAGAGGTGGAAACGAGCTGGCTTTAGTTTCCCCTTGGATCGAAAGCCATTATAAGGATTAAGACGTATGATAAATAACGGCAATACCGAAATCCAATAAACTTGTCAATTCATCTTCTTAAATTAAGGCTGTCCACGTCACCTTTAGGATCGTTAAGTGATCGTTTGGGACATAACTTATGCGACAACTAGAGATCTTCTCTTGTAGCTTAACATCAAGTCCAATGGCTCTAATAAATATATTATAGCAATAAACTGAATATGTAAAGCAGCATACAAAAACAATGAACCAATCATCTCAATTGTTTTATACATTATGACTCTCTTTCATCTCCTGGTCCCAATTAGTGCACCCTGCCCCGGCCCCGGTTCCGATACCGGCCGGTCGATTAAAATTCCGGCGGGGTGGCTTCCATTCGCGACTCATTCCATCCCATTTCCCAACGAGGGGCACCAAGAATTTTCCAAGCATCAACAACCAAAACAACAATGGCCACCGATTCGACGCATACGCAATCGCAAGTCTTCCTCTCCACAAGAGGCGGTGACTATGGTGTACGATCTATCCGTCAATACTCGAATTGACACTCTGCTGACCTCTGAAAGCTCTCCTTCGAGACCGTTGTCCTAAAGGGATTGGCTGCCGATGGCGGTCTTTTCCTCCCTCATGAGATTCCCGCTGCGACAGAATGGGTGCGTACGAGCCGATTCCCCATGTCCTTCTTAGCTGCGATCGAAAGCGTCGGATATTGGAATAACGATTAACGCGATACTAGCAAAGCTGGAAAGACCTCTCGTACCAGGAATTGGCTTTCCAGATTTTCAGCCTCTACATCTCCCGCAGCGAAATCCCCGCCGAAGACCTACAAGGCATCATCAACCGAAGCTACTCTACATTCCGCGCCGACGAAGTCACACCCCTCGTCCAGCTCAAGGACAACCTGCACCTCCTCGAACTCTTCCACGGCCCTAGCTACTCCTTCAAGGACTGCGCGCTGCAGTTCCTCGGCAACCTTTTCGAGTACCTCCTTGCGCGAAAGAACGAGGGCAAGGAGGGCAAGGACCGACATCACTTGACTGTTGTTGGTGCGACGAGTGGTGATGTGAGTCACGCTGTGGCCTGATTGCGGTAATATCCTAACGTGTGAATTAGACTGGATCCGCTGCTATTCATGGCTTGAGGGGTAAGAAGGATGTGTCTGTTACTATTCTGCATCCCAAGGGCCGTGTCAGTCCGATCCAGGAGCTTCAGATGACTACGTGCACTGATGCCAATGTGCACAACCTTGCCGTTACCGGCACCTTTGACGACTGCCAGGTGAGTACGCCCTTTGCACGCCCTTCGCGCCGCGCTAACGAATGTTAGGACATCGTCAAAGCCCTCTTTGGCGACCCGGAGACCAACGCCTCCCTCAAGCTCGGCGCCGTCAACTCCATCAACTTCTCCCGCATCCTAGCCCAGATCGTGTACTACTTCCACTCCTACTTCTCCCTCGCCAAGAAGTCATCCACCTTCAAGGTCGGCGACAAGGTGCGCTTCGTCGTGCCCACCGGAAACTTTGGCGACATCCTCGCCGGCTACTTCGCCACCCGCATGGGTCTTCCCGTCGACAAGCTTGTTATCGCGACTAACGAGAACGATATCCTTGATCGATTCTGGAAGTCCGGAAAGTATGAGAAGCAGCCTGCCAAGGGCCCCGAGGCCCAGGGTGGTCTGGAGGTCGATGGCGTCAAGGCCCATGAGGAGGGTGTCAAGGAGACTCTTAGCCCTGCTATGGACATTTTAGTTTCGAGCAACTTTGAGCGTCTGCTTTGGTTCTTGGCTTACGAGTTTGCTGCTACTGTTGGTATGGATGTTGAGTTCAACCGCAAGCAAGCTGGTCAAGAAGTCGCCACTTGGCTCAAGGATCTCAAGGTCAAGGGCGGTTTCGGTCCCGTCTACGTCGACGTTCTTAACAGCGCCCGTAAGACCTTTGAGAGCGAGCGCGTCAGCGACCCCGAGACCCTTGAGACCATCAAGAGCGTCTACGAGCAATTCAGCTACGTTCTCGACCCCCACTCCTCCATCGGCGTTACCGCCTCTCTCCGATCTGCCCAGCGCGCCGAGGCCAACATCCCTCACATTTCTCTGTGCACAGCTCACCCCGCCAAGTTCGCCGGTGCTGTTGAGCTTGCGCTCAAGGATGAGAAGGACTTTAACTTCCAGGAGAAGGTTCTTCCCGAGGAGTTTGTCGGTCTTGAGAAGTTGCCCAAGCGAGTTTCTGATGTTTCGAATGATTGGAAGGCTGTGAGGGAGCTTGTTAAGGAGCAGGTTGAGAAGGAGCTTAACGGACAGCGATGAATGTGATGAATGTGAGACGAAAGGTTTTAGTTCTGGGTTTCGAATGCATATTTAGAGGGTCAAAATGATCAAAAGACAAAAGACATATTAGACATGTTTTCTTATTTTTCTGAGTCTAAATATGAGATGATAAAGTGATTGTTGCTTAGCCGGTTTCGGAACATATTAACATCCGCACCTAGCTCTATTTGAAAATATGCCTTGCTTTGCCTTGTCAACTCATTTTTGGGCGCTATTTACATGCTTAAGTAGCACGTGGCTAATTTCAGGGGCTTGGCTGGTGTAAATGAATTGCCAAGCCTGTGAAATGTTCAGCTGCCAAGACGACCCCTGCTCTTAGTCAATATGCCTTAGCAAATTGATAAAGGCTCTACGTCCTCCATCAAACTTCAAAGACTTATCAAATCACACAATAATCAGATCTTATTTGGCCAAAATGAGACCTCGCTTCCTCACTTTGCCTTTGCTCTCAGGTCTGGTTAATATATCAGCTGCAGCCAACACCGAAAGCGACTATCTAGCAACCGTCACCCTCGCCCCAACCGCCTCTGGAGCCGAAGCTTTTGATCTCGAAGAAAAGCGCGCAGAATGTTTTCAAGCGTGTTACAAGACTTATGGAAACTACAAGTCTTGTACTAGAGGAGGCGTTGTTCAGTGTTGGTGTAACGAGTCTGATGATTGGGTTGAAAGAGAGGAGGATTGTGTTTGGGATATCTGTGGCCCATCTGCTTACAACCGTGAGTTTTATTCTATGGATATGTTGTGAGACCAAAGACTGACCTTGCGTTAGTATATGCCACTGTTTTGAGGAGGGTTTGTGAGACTGTTACGGCTTCTGCTAGTCAAGCTACTAAGACTGGATCAACGGTTAGTTCTCTTAGAGCTGAGCTTTGGAGATAGTATTCTAACATGGAACAGTCTTCTGATGAGAAAATAACTTCAACTTCGGAAGAGATCACAAACAGAGGCGCAGCTGAAACTACAAGCAAAACTGAAACTAGTCAAGCTCAAGCAACAGAGACCTCAACTTCTGGTAGTGGTTCCACAGCCGCTAGCAGTGAGACAGCAGCAGCAGCTACGAGTTCTGAACCTAACAGTGCTTGGAAAATGGGGTCGTCGTTGGGTGTTTCGGCTGCTCTGGCTATTGGCGCAGTCTATCTTGCCAGGATGGCTTTTTAGTATTGCAGTCGTGTGCGAGAGCTGAAAGTATATTAGATAACTATACACCATATCTGCTCAGCATCAATTTTTATCTCTCAGAAGTCCTTCAGGAGTATTCAAACTTCCAATATCGATGTAGGGTGCCAATATTGACTGGTCTGCCCACTGCTGATGCTCAAATCACGCGCCTCACACGATTGGTCTAAAGTGATCCTAAAGATATACTAAACTTACCTAAGTATTCTAAAAACTTAGGATAGAGGTCATGGGCTTCCTTCTCCCTCTTAAAGAGTATTTACTCACTGCCTTTAGAGTATCTTTCCGAATTCAAAAGTCTTTGTCAACGAGGCAGTAGTCAGTTTTGGTGCTGACCTTTGGTTGGCCACCAACACGCTCCTACGTCACTACACAACCAAGTTCAAAAGCACAAGACTAACCTCATGTTAGAGCTTAGTGAAACCAGAGACCCTTATCATTTACCGATATCAAATTGAAGATCAGATGTCTAGTCGTGGCACTGCGTCATCGCTCCACAACCTACCCCGAAAGACGGGCAAGGCGGATGTGGGGCTCTAGAACCTTTTGGGTATATCAAATAGCTCCCTGGTAAATGATCGTCACGGAGCTGAAGTAATGAGGCCGAGATCTACATGTCAGTGAACGAATTTGAAACCAAGTAAGGGTCCGATGTTTGGTTGCCTTTATCAGACTTAGTTCTGCGGCAAATCCTTTGGGTCATATTTAAGGTGCTGTTAGCTCAGGTCCTTGTATTAATCATTCTGTCAACTTATGTTACGACAATCAATTACTTTAAGGTTTCCCAAATTTGAGACATGAATCATGATAGAAACATGGCAGGTTATCCTGGCTGGCGCTACTCTCTCTGGGTGCCTGCTGGCCCTGCTACACCCAGATAACCAAAAGTCAATCTTTTTGCTTGGTTTCTTAGGGACGTTGTGTTTAGAGACAGTCCTCTGGTGCATTTACAGGATCTTAATACGTCCTCGATTTATTTCACCGCTTCGTCATATCCCCACGCCTGGAAGAAATCACTGGCTTTGGGGCCATGGGATGAAGCTGCATCGAGAGCCGTACTGTTCACCAGTGAGAGAATGGTAAGTAGACTTTCACCTGAATCCTTTAACGTAGCTCATAACTGGGAAATAGGAATGAAACAGTCCCGAACAATGGCTTCTTACGATATCTCGGCTTCTTTAACGCTGAGCGAATCGTTCTCACATCTCCTGATGCCCTTCACGAAGTTCTCGTCACCCAAAACTACTCTTTTCCAAAACCTGCTAGCTTGAGAGAAACAGCTGGGCGATTCTTAGGAATAGGTCTTATCCTGTCTGAGGGAGATGCCCATAAACTACAGAGAAGAAGTATGAATCCTGCTTTTGCACCCAGGAACATTAAGGCTCTGTATCCGCTATTCTGGGATAAGACGAGAGAGATGGTCGAGAGAATCACAGCTGATGGACTTGAGACGGTGGAGATAGTAGAGTGGGCTTCGAGAATAACCCTCGATCTCATCGGTGTAGCAGGCCTGGGAAAAGATTTTGGAGCCATACAAGATGCGAAGAACGAGATGGTCAAGACATATAATGTCGTGTTTCAACCAACAGCTCAAGCCCGCATGCTACACCTTATCGAGAGTCTAGTTCCAGCCTGGGTTCTTACAGCTCTACCGATTAAGCTCAACTCAGATATGAGCCAGGCAGCCCGATCGATACGCGAGACGTGCAGAGATATAATCTCCTTGAAGCAGAAGAAGCTGAAAGACGAGAAACTAGCTGATATGGATATCATGTCTGCGGCAATACGGACTGGGACGTTCACTGAGGATGGACTTATTGACCAAGCCATGACATTGCTTGCTGCTGGTAAGTCTTCTCCTTCAGCACTTCTACCACAACTGACAGTTGCAGGCCATGATACAACAGGAGCAGCGTTCACATGGGGCATCTACCTCCTCGCCAAACACCCAGAAGTCCAAGACCGACTCCGCCACGAAATCCGCCAACGTCTCCCTCCCCTAACCCAAGCAAAAGAAACCCCCATATCAAGCGTAAACATCGACTCAATGCCCTATCTCCAAGCAGTCTGCAGCGAAATACTACGTTTCTACGCTCCCGTCCCGCAAACTCTCCGCGAAGCAGCCCACGATACTACCATCCTCGACCAATTCATACCCAAAGGCACACGCATCGTCATAGCACCATGGGCTACAAACCGCTGTTCTAAGCTCTGGGGCTCAGATGCACATTTGTTTAAGCCGGATAGATGGTTGGGTGAGAGTGCGCATGGAGGTGCGGAGAGTAAATATGGGTTTTTGTCGTTTTTGCAGGGTCCGAGGGCGTGTATTGGACAGGCGTTTGCGAAGGCTGAGTTGGCGTGTTTGATGGCAGGCTGGGTTGGGAGCTTTGAGTTTGAGTTAAAGGATAGGAGATTGATGGATGAGAGGGCTGTTGATGTTAACGGGGGTCTTACTGCGAGACCGGCTGGTGGGTTACATGTGAAGGTTAAAAGATTAGAAGAGTGGTAGAAGATTTAGACATATAGATCAGCAGCAGTATGAGTACCATGTTTATCGAATGAGTTTATATTTATAACTACTCGAGACTCTACAGCTTAGCTCTCTTCTCACCAGCGATATCCTCCAACCACTCCCCCACAAACCCAACAAAATCATCCATCCTCTCATAAACAACCTGATGCGTCCCCTCCACCCACTTAACATCAACCCTCTCCTTCAATTTCCCAACATTTGCCTCAAACATCTTCGCTGGCACAGCAAAAGGTCTCTTGGGCATGATAGCAAGCAACGGAACGCTTATATCCTTGAACCGATCATAGCACTCGGCGGGAGTTTGCTTGTCGTACCATAAAGCCCAATCCAAACGAGGGTGAGCAATGAGCTTGACGCCTCCCTTTTCGTTGGGGACTACGCCGTATTGGGTGAACATACGGATAGCGCGTTCGTCCCAGTTTCGAGTACGTTTATTCTCATGGAGTGCGGTTTCGATAGCGTTACGATCGGGGAACTTTTCCTTGAGGCCGAGACAGAATATCTCTTTGGGAAGCTTTGTCATGGCGTCGTTGATCTTCCCAGCTGGAATCATGGCTGGGTCAACGACCATTAGGCTGCCGAATATATTTGGTGCGTGGACGGAAGCTAGGATAGCAGCTTGAGCGCCGAGGCTGTGGGCAAAGACATGAAGATTCTGACGCGTAGGCTGCTGAGCTCGGTCGCTTGGTTTGCGTAGCTGAAGATACTTTGGTAGTTCTCCCCCAGGTTGCACAGGAAGATAAGCCGTGAGAAAGAGGAGCAAATCTCGAACGATATCTTTCTCGTTGGCGTACAAGTATCCCACGGGATTAGCCTTGGCCGTCTGTCCGCTAAGAGGCATATCTACCGCCCAAACTTCTTCAACCTTGACACCAGACTTGCGCAATCGAGGTAAAAGGTCTTCGAGCATTGGCTCAAACATCTCCTTGGGAACTCCCATGCCCGTAAGCGTGAGAAGAGTTACGCCCTGTTCAGATTTATTGACTTGGTTTGTTGGGATGTAACGCTTGGCGGCCAGGTTAGGAGGCGGGACATTGGATGCCTTCCTCTGTTCTGGGTCGGAGTAAAGCTCAAATACACCATTGTTGCCTTTCTTGCTTGCGGGATCGTATGGGATGTTGTATGCCTTGTCGTTGGGAATATTCGACGGGTCATCGTTGAACTTGGCTGGTGGCCACACAGCAGTCTCGTCACGATCGTCTGTTCCCCGAAATAAATGTGTCGAAGCTCGCCATTGGGACTCGTCAGTCAGATTCGCCGACTCGTTCGTGGCATTGGTGTCGGTAGGAGGTAAGACAAGCGGACGGAGCAATGCCCGCTCATACGTCATCGAAAGCTCAAAGCTCATGACTATTGATTTACCTGTATCTAAATCTTCGAAATCACAGTTTTAAAAGAATGTAAAGTAAGTATAGAAGAGTGAAAACAGAAGAGAGAAAACAGTTTAGCTTATTGCAGCTGTACTGTATTTCGATCAACTCATCCTCGGTCGCTCTATTTCCGAATTCGGCAATTATACAGAGCATCCATGCTGTGGTGCCGTGTATCCACTACCCATGGGGCTATTTGAAGCTAATTCTGTTAATTAAGACACTTGACATCATTGGTATTATATTAAAGAAGTGACTAAAGATCAGGGTTATCACATCCAGGCGGTTAAACGTGGCAGAACCACATACTGGGCTGGAGGATAGCACAACAAATCCATTTGCACAGCATGTTTGACGTCCTAAAACTACGGTAAATATGAGGCACCAGTGCAAGCATCCTTCAAGATATCACACTACCGATATTCTTCATACACCCATCGAAATCGTCCAACAGTTCACACATCTCCTTGTCATGCATTTGTTCAGCTATGTGTAGGGCCTCTTGCTGCTCCTCTGTTGACAATGCACTCTGGTGAGTTGCGATTAGGTACAGGAGCGTTTGTGCTGACTCTATGCGGTTCTGTAGAGTCGAGGAGCTTTTTACAACTCGTATCAAAGCTGTCCTGCCCTGGTGATCCCTTTGAAATATACCGTCCGGGAAGCGAGGTGCTAAAGCCCGAAATACGGCGGGGTTGTATTGCACAGATGCTAGATGTAGGACATTTTCGCCGTTTGCATTGCGATGATGAAGATGTGTGTTAATACCTTCTTGCTGTAACAAGTACTTGACAACACTGATATGGCCGGCCAGGGCGGCTTCTCCAATAGACTGATGAGTCTGGTGAACTGAGCTTCGTGACTGACGCTGAGGTTCATATATTAGCTCTTGCTTGAGATGAATATTCTGCTGGGCGATTCTCATCAAGCGTTTAACGATCGGCAGGCAGCCTTGACTAGCAGCTAGGCAGAGGAGTTCATTACCCTATGCCTCTCGGACTAAAAGGTCGGGGATATCGTTGATGATTTCAAATATAGCATCCCAATCCGGACGATAGTGCTTGTTGGAGAAGCGCTAAGAGTCGATGATGTGGCGGAAAAAATCAAGGTTCTGAAGATGGCGTCCCGTTCTATGTCCGAAAAACAACGTTCGAAGTCTATATAAATCGCCCTATTGAAGAACCTGGTTAATAGCGAGCAAAGCTGTGTTGATTAAAAACTTGTCAGATTCGAATTTAGATGTTTTAAGTATCTTAAGCAGCAGCTCTTCCGAACCATAGAGTGATGTAATGCTCAGGGGGTCGTATAGGCTGCCGTCGAATTCAAATCTTGCTTGTACTATACAATCCGGGCGACTGTTCTGACTGGTCTAGTTGTGCAACCTTGTCGAGTTGGCTTGGCATAATTTTTCAATACTTCTGAGATTGGGGAGAGGTTCTGCTACGACACACTTGAAATGATCTATCCAGTAGCAAGAGGCATAAACGAAGAACTCGCCGAATCCACGATCCGCCGGATCGTATCGGATCATTCCCTCCTCCTAATTCTCCCACGAGCAATCGGTAGTGTAGGCAGCGGCATCGTTGTCGTCGCTGAATAGATCTAAATTTTGGGGCAGTTCCTCAATGGCCATTTGCTTATCAGAGAACAGAGGGAAATGGTTGATTCCGTCAAGAAGCAGGTATCGGACGCAAATATTGAAGATATTGTTCTCCAGCTTTGACGGGATCGATGGGTACGCTGATTTCCCTCCTGCCGCGGGAACTTTTTCCACATGTTGTAGCCTTTGCCGACTTAAGGTCAATTCATTTAATATGAATTCCTTTGCTGATTGATGAACAATAATGATTTGGCGTTTCTTGGGATCTTTAAAATCGATGCTGGCAACGAATGGTTGAATGAGGGCCATGACAGCTCGCTCGTCAACTTCTTCGGCAACCTGGGCGACAGTTGTGACATCTGGATCAGCCATACCCAATGCGACAGCCCAAGCAAGTTCGAGAATACTTAGCCGCCTCCGAGCCACGCCTAAAATTTCCAAAGCCGTAGCTGCCATGTTCTGGGCTTCTGGTTCTTCCCCAGCACATCGAAAGAATAGATTGGTGTACAATTTAGAGAGATCCCGTGGCTGTGGCATATTATCTAGGAACTTCTTCATGCGGCCAATTGCCCTTATATTAAGGCGAGCAATGGTCTCGACTGTCATCCTCGTCCATATAGCACTTCCATGCGCAAGACCAGAAAGTCTCTCCACGACGAGCTGTTTGATATCTGTAGTTAGAAAAGCCAGTTGTGTTTCAACGGTCTTCTCGGCGATGATTCTATCTCTTTCCGGGTCGGTACTGATATCGATCTTTGGAACCCCGTCGACTTGGTCCAGTATCTCTTCCCAGGGTCGAGACGATAGCACAACTTTCAACCCTGGGGTCTTTTGTGACAGACCTTGCAGCGAGTTGAGAAGGATGTTCCGAGATACCATGTCGCACTCGTCCATGCCATCGAGTACTAGATAAAGCGGCCGATCAAGTTCTTCAACGGTCCTCTGAAAGAACCCAACCAACTTGTGGACGTTCGTCGAAGGCTCGAAATTTCCATTCAGTAGGTCTTGTTTGTACCAGTCAAAAAAAGTTTTTTTCAACCCAACCCGCTGTTCAAGGAGTGACAGAATTAAACAAGAGAAGATATACAGTGCGTGCCCCGTTTCGTCATTCTGGCAGTAGTGGTACAAAACCATAGGTTGTGGCACCTGATGGCTTCTCCGCCGACACAGTTCATCAATGAGGAAGCTCATCATGACGCTCTTGCCACTTCCCATATCTCCAAGGATGGCCAACTGCTGATAATCAAATGCTCGATACCAGCTTTTGAATTCAGACTTTTCTAGAGTGGATTCACAAGCTGAGTCAGCTCGAAGGGACTGTAGTTCGACGTGGCGGCGACTCTGTTGGGACAGCTTGTCACGACCCAACCATTGAAAAACTAGACTCAATTAATAAGAGCGCACTAAAAGTGCCTAAATTGCAGCTGGGACATACTTTTCTCGTCGTAAAGCATGGTTTTGATGTCTTGGACAATATCAAACGTGGCTTTCTTAACAATCTTTCGGAGATGCTTGGCTTGCTTTAAAAAATCTTTGACGATATCTGGTAACGTGCCGGTATCTAATATTACAGCTAATACCAGTTTGGTCCTTCTCTTCGACAGAAACTCGTAGGCGGACACATAGAACTTGAGAAGCTTCTGGTAGACCGATACGAGTGCCTGTATAATGTAAGAAGGCGTATTTAATAGGGGCGTAGAAACAAACGAGACTATACCCTGTGAATGTCTGTTCTGCCTTCTCTCTGTCCGAGAGTATTACAATTATTAATATACGAAATCTGCTCCAACATTTCTCCAATTTTCTTTGCGAATTCAAGATTGGCAGTAGAAATGCTGATAGCTACCTGCAAACAATTTAGTTAATCTGAACTTACAGAATGATCTATGATGTAGGCTTTGCAGTAAGGCTCACTGCTGTAACACTTCTAATAACTCCAAAGACGGTAGAAGTAGTGGGCTTAAGGGCTGTTAGGGGCGTTGTTAGGTTTAATACTAACTTAAACCGTTCTAACGGCACCTTTATGGAACTTAAATATCGCACTCCTCGCAGGAATACCGATTCGTTGGTTGTATCTTTGTTAACACCCTTGAGGTCTTTGAATAGCTGCGCGATGCTTTCTCCCTTGAGGATGGCAACGTCCACATCCTGACCTATGTTCTGTACTGCTTCCTCGTAAGCCTTACTCTAAAGGTCTGAAGGAGTAAGGGTAACCTCAATTCCGGGTTCAGGAGTGGTTACTACCTTAGTAGTGAGGGCAGAAGAGGACGCAATGGCCGTGCTAGAGACAGTAGTAGAAGGAGAGCCATCTTGGAGCACTGAACCACGCACAGGAATTACAGCGAGGTAGGTGTTTTCTTCGGTTTGGTCAATAGCGGTGGCTGTCTCACCCTGAACAGCACTGCTCGTGTGCCTCGTAGAGGGGCTCGTAGAGGGGGTATTTGTAGAAAGGGCGTGAGGACTGCATCGCTTAGCTTAGTTGCCGAAGATCCATCTGCAAGCTGTGGGAAAGGATGAAACATAGTCTGACCTAGCTGCGATAGCACCAGTATCTGTCGAAACCTCCAAACTACGATTGTCACTACGATGACGGAAGAGATTCAGCCGCTGGCGTAACTTGAATCGAAAGCCTTCTTGTGGCAGACTGGTCGACGACATATTGGACCTGACTGAACAGGGCGTGACGTAGCATCAGTTGATTCGGGTGGGTTTCTGCACAGTTGGGTGATGTACCGTCCAAAAGCTCGACTTCTCAGGCTTACCCATGGCCACGATTCTAGCCTGTTTTCCCGGTTATTTGCCGCAGAACATAACGATGCCTCCATGATTGGGCAAGAATGCAAGAATGCCTGCCCCACACTCACCTCATAACGGCGATAAGATTACGGTGGAGTTTACCCCTTGTTGGGCACGACGGTCACGTGGACATCGGCCTCGCCTTTCTAGATGTCGGTGCTGATATAGACGCACAAGATTTAATTAGAGACGCTACCGCTCTCATACACATTGCCCGGCTTGCACGAGAAGATCTTATAGATCTTCTGCTCGATAACGGGCAGACCCTGACCAGTAGGAGCATTACGGCCGGTCTGCCTTACACATTGCTGCCGAGAACGGATACTCTGATGTAGGGCTGGATAGCGATGCTGCTGGCTGTAAAGAACGCGCGGTTTTGGATCCCTGACTACGTCGTTAAAATGGGGGTAGATGTTAACGCTACAGACTATTACGGGCGGAGCGCTTTGCACTGGGCTGTTTATCATGACAACATAACATTAACGCGGTTGTTGTTGGAACGGGGGGCTAGTACTAACGCATAAGATCGTTGGGGTAAGAAGGTGCTCTAATAGGCCGTGGAAAACAACGAATATAAGACTGTCGAGCTGCTTCGACGGTCAGGGACTGAGACGTTATGATCTCTACTCCTTTCGCCACAAGTGTGTAGCCATGGGACGAGAGAAGGAATTTGAAGAGGGTTCCCAGTGATCCAGATAGGTAGAGTGGCACGCAATCAGCATCCTTCCCACGATCAACTGCAAAGGGCTGGATAAGAACTTATACTTCGATGCAACAGGTCACAAAGAAGCCAACAAAATCATTGACTTGGTGGACAGAATGAAGAGCGGAGGTTTTTGTGATACTCTGTCTTATGTGTATATCCCAACAGTCCAGCATACCTCAGAAGGAGACCAGTCAGTAGTAGAGCCGGCAAAGAAAAGTTACTCATCAGTATCGGCGAACCGCGGGCTCCAAGAAAACCCAAGACCAGGTCGAGACGTACTCGTTAGCGTATTTCATAAGCTTCACGAGGCCGGGGTACGCAACATTCTACGTCTTCGCGTCGAGACAGAGATCACCCTTCACACACCGATGCTTCAATTGAGAAGGCTTTGCAGGGTAGAGACTCTATCACGAATGTACTTTCGACACGAGAGCCAATTTACGTGGAAGACTGGTGAGTGTCTGTGGCACCTACAAAGAACGCATAATATGACAAGCAGTACCGAGATTAACCAGAGGTTGTTTACATAACAGGGACTGGCGCAAACCCGATCTCAGCACTGATGTGATTGCCTTCGCGGCGCCAACCGTCGAGACTGTCAATCTATACTGGAGCGGCAATCAAACCGTTTTAAGAGCTTGGGGATGTCAGGAGGGAATCCCGAGACTACATACAGCGACGCAAGGACGGCTGAAGACGGTTATTGTTCATGCAGCCCCGGTATGTGAAGCCTCGATATCTTTCTTTGTGAAAACGGAAGAAGATTGTGTTCCAAGCTGACTCCCTCGAAATCAGGGCCTTGAGTCTCGCATTAGGATGGACAAAATGCTTGAACGTTTTAAGACTGAAGTTGCCAGAAATATAGACGCGGAAATCAACATCGTGATACACCGTTGTATGTGTGGTTTGATCACGCAGCAGGACGCCAAGGGAGAATCAGCAGGCACGGCTAGCGGTCAATCCCCTGAGAATCAACACGTATGGATCGAGAGGATGGAGGATTTTCGCGGGCCCTTGATGCGAGTAGCCAGCTTAAGGGAAATCAAACCACAACACAGAGTCAAGGTGAGTTTTATAACATCTTCAATAGATAGTTGACAGTCACGTATACTAATGATATCCTCCTTAGGTGGCGCTGATCGACGATGGTGTTGACATCTGCGATCTTGACACGTATGACAACCTTGTCGCAGCGACTGGCCTAAGCTACTGTCCTCGTGAGGGCAGATCAGAGAGGCCTTGGCATGTCTCGAGCAACGGACACGGCACCGTAATGGCCAATATGATTGTCAGAGTAAATCCCTGGGTCTCTCTCTACGTATTGAGGATCCACGAAGGCCCTGGTCGGGACGGTAGCCGCGCGATCTACGCCGACAGCGCTGCTAGAGCCATCCAGGGGGCAATCGATTTCAAGGTAGACATCATATCCATATCCTGGACGGTAAAGAACACAATCGAGAATGGGGCCCAGATGTCGGGTAGGGGTAAAACTGAGCAGACGGCGGAGGGGAAGGCTATCAAGAGCCTTGAGGCTGCTGTTGTCAAGGCTATATCTGACGACAAAATCCTTATGTTTTGCTCAACTAGCGACGACATTCGACTAAGGTAGGTGCCATGCAGAGACTGCCCTACCGGAAGGGCCCGGGAGTCATTTTCCGCATTGGCGCTGCGCTATCCTTTGGACAGCGGGACCCTCAGTCTGAAGCCGAGAAAATGATTGACTTTTACCTACCAGGCAACCGAGTAGCCACAACCCACAACCCTCAACCCGCAATCAACCAACAAAGTCGAGTATCATGAAGGGTCATCTGTAAGTACAGCGCTAGCAGCTGGACTCGCGTCGCTTATCATGCACTGCGCGTATATCGCGGAGCAGCACATTGAGGGCAAGAAGTTGGGAGATGGGAACAGGTTCAAGGGCCTCCGCGAAGCACTGCGGAAACGGCATAATATGCATAAAGCTTTTACCAACATAGTCGCTCCAGATTGGGAGACGAATAAATATCTACCAGTATGGAAAATGTTTGGAGACGCCGCAGACAGTATGGATAACGTAAAAAGCGATAATGATAAGCTAGATAGGCTTGTAGAGTTAGTTAACGAGCTTTCTATTAGAATTTAGTAATAGAATTAGGAAAATTTGGAAACAATATTATATTAAGGTTAGAAAATAAACTTTGGGTTTAACACAATGCCGTCCCCCTAGTATCAACCTGTCCAAGTCTGACACTCTCATCATGTTCAATCCTTACTATCACCCTTCCAGCCTCCTTCTGCAAATCATCCAAGTCCGTCTGCTGCGTATGACCCACTACATTAGGTCCATAAAACAGCAATGGAAGAATCGAAGTCTTCCACACCGGCATTCCTGGGTTAGTAAACCCCTGGACAACGGCGACTATCAACAAGAGCATCGTGATGGCCACCAGACCAGCTGGCAACAGCACCCACCGCCAGTCAAACACAGTACAAATAGCCATCTCTGTAGCTATGCCTGAAGCCTTGTCGTTCTGTTCCAGGGAACTACCCTTTATACCCTGCTTGCGGAAGTTGTTTGTTATGGCGGTTGTGAACATATCAAAGGCACCATCGAGACCTTCGAATGTTGAGTTGTAGAGTGGGGGTAACCACCATTGGTCACCGCAATCAAGCTGGTCTTTTGAGCCTCCGACAGTATTGGCCAAGCAGACGGTATTAAAAAGTGTTTTCTCAATGAAGCGTCTCAGTGCTTGCCGGTACCGAAAGGTGAGTTGGTAGACACATTGATCCGGGACTGTATAGTTGGTCCCGTCGATGGGCACAATGGTTTCTGAGTCTGAGGGATCTTTGGTTTGGGAAAAGTTGGCAAGTTTATATTCCTTGTCATCGATCAAACAGGGTGTTTGTACGCCAACACGGTTTCCTGCCTCGTCATCGGTAGCCCTATTGTAATCGATGGGCTGCTCGTCAACCACCTTCTCGATAAGCGAACCTCTGTCTACCTTGCCGTAGTATTTCTTGATGCAAGGGTACAGGGCACACGAAGTTGCTACGGCATATTGATAACGCAGGGGCACTGGGACTTTTGAGGTCAGCCTATCCTCAGGACAAGTTGCGTTGGTGCTGGTAGTAACGTTGCAGCCCTTCTGGGTGAAGCTTAGGGTCGTGATGTTCGAAATAGCGACTTTGGCCAACTGGGCAAACCTAGAGTTGGGCGTGTCGAGCGCCCATCCTAAATCTCCAGGTATGACCATGACCTGGCTTCCGAAAACAGCCTGAAGCCACTGCCCATTTGGCAGAGAGTAATTGTAAACCTTGCCAGCGTATCCTCCGCCTCCACTCATGTTCGTCTTGCTAGTGTCCAATTCGATCAACGCCGAGGTGTCGATGCAGGTACTACACATGGCAACAGAGGAGTGGGTTATTCCTTTGGAGTTTGCTGAAAATGTGCAGTTTCCAGTAGAGCAAGTTGCAGCTATGGCTGTATCCTTGCCCGTAGGATTGACAAGGCCATTCATCATAGCGACTTTCATATCACCTGAAAGTTCAATGCTGGCAGCACCTGTTTGAAAGCTTGAATTGAACGCAGGGACATAATGAGAGATTGGTAGAGATGCTTGCGCGCCTTGGACTGTTCTTGCGCAAGGAACTGTGCTGACAGACTGCTGGGCAAAGGGAGTGATTGCAGGAGATATGATAATGACAAGGGCGGCGATGATGCTCGTGAGCCGTGGAGGAACAGTCCAGAATAGCTTCAGTGCTCCAAGAATCCCACGACTAGCATTATTGAAATGATGAAGATCGGAGACAGGACGGGGCTGCTGCAAAGCATTCCATCCCATCTGGCCAATGAGCTCAGCAACGACAAGTAACATCGAAGCTCTCATGAAAGTGCTAAGGATAGCAATGATTGTGTTGAGACTGATGTCGTATGGCCATGGTTTCAAGACTCTATTGTTGTTCTGTGCTGGGATAACGATCGTAGCTATCAGCAAGCCCAGAGCCAACAATAACGACAAAGTCTCCCATAGCCAGGAACGAATTGGACCAGGTTTTGCTTTTCGTGAAGAAACATCTTTGGTTGTGATGCTGATGTCGTGGTGTTTGTGTTGTTGCCTGGAAAAAGTCTCCATGATGAATGTTGTCTGTGGTATGATGAACGCCACAGAAAGCACAGAGCAGCTTCCCTCTTTATCATTGACTCGAAGCGCTCCCTGAGTCCCAAGAATGCCTTGTCTTCTGTAGGCGAGAGGCGAGGTACTTGGCTCGTCAGGATGTCTGTTAGTGTTACGGCTGGAGATAGCCGGCGGCACTAGCAGGCTTCTTGTACCTAATTGCAGGGTTTATGCTGTAGATGAAACGCATACAACCAACATGCATAGAAGCACAGCCAATAACACGCGTCAATTTCGCGCTGAGACACATTTTAGTGGACCATCGCAGAATCCTTTTATTAGATCATGTTATGATCGTCAATTTATTCTGGACATTGAAAAGCTGTCAGAAGCACCTGTAGGCTTAACAATTCTTTTACAGTGAATAGAAGCCTTGATATTAGCACTATAACCTTGGACTGGCTTCAACCTAAGGAAAAGACTTCAATTAGACATGGAGACTATAGACTGGATATAATGCTAATTCCTAATCTCGATGGTTCAGTGCCAACTTCAACCCGGGCGGTTAAGTTTAAGCGCTTAGTTGATTCCAGTCTCCGGAATTGATATTCGCGTCAACAGCTCCAATAGGAATACTTGTATTTACTCGCTTAGAAGTGAAGCAGGGTATCAAAAGAAAGGCCAGGGTAATTATTATTAGAGATTGGCTTTCAATAGAAGAAGGTATCGTTGGATCTTGATCCTTGAAGCCCATGGTAATGGTAGTTTGCCCCAACACTTGACCATATTGATCATGTCTACCGTTTCACGTGTGTTTTGGGATCCATTCTTTCAGATGGTACTTCAATTAGACTTATATTGATAAAGGTTGTCTGATGGCGGAGAAACTAGTGACATGCATAGCCCCATCAACTCAGTCACGCATCTCCCGCTCCCAGCACCTTGAAGCAAGTTGTTTATTTCTGTTCAGGATTATTAGATCTTGTAATATTGGGATTACGTTTGACACTTACGCCGCAGTTCTTGCAGGTACAGCTCTGGCCACAGGCGCAAGAGTTAGGTCCGCCGCAATTACAAGTAGATCCGCAATCGCAAGCCATGATGACAGATGTAAGTAAGGTTATAAGTTGTATGTGAGGAGACAGTAACTTGAGAGATATGAATATCAAGAGTTGTGGAGGCTCAAGCCATGAACTTGACTATCCAAGGGCTTTATATACCCCAACCCCCGCATCTCAATCCGGCAACGGGCCACATGTGATGGATATCAGCATGATCATGACGCATTCGTGACTAGATTCTAGAAGGAGATTCTTCGGGCCGTCGGTCATCGTTTGCTCAAGTGGGGATAGACTTTGGCCTTTGCCAAACTTGGATATAGGCAAGTCACGAGCTGCTTAGTATTAGCCTATCATGTCTAGGGTATATGACGTTGAATTATGTCACGCAGGCTTACTATACAAGTGCCGTTTAGATGATATGACACAATCTCAAAATCAGGTGCAAAGGCGGTAATAGACATGTTTATTCAGCCAATCAATCAGTCACCACGTCAAAGCCGTGTTACGATGGTCTTATAGAAGCTTGCCAACTGCTCAGCATCCCATTGTCTCGTGGCAACAGCAACATGAGCATCCTTTATCCGTTCATCGTTTTCATCGCTGGTGACGAGTTCCTCCCGTAGTTGATAACCGTGTAATTGTAGGAACACATTGGCCGCTACCAGAGCCGTCCTCTTATTCCCGTCCTGAAATGGATGGTTTAGGATGATCTTCTGAGCGAGAATGCCTGCTAGCTGGAAAGGGTCATCCTGACCATAGTTGTTATGCTGCTGGGGCGAGAAAACAGCAGACTCGAGGTAAGCCATTTGGGTAGGTCTAGCGCGAATGATGTTTGTTTCGTAGAGTCGAAGGATTTGAGTCGTAGTGAGAAAACGAAAGCATGGGGCAGACATCATAAGCAGGAGAACAACAGAGACTAATTATTCAAGGGCGCTTTTGATCTACCGCGGTGATATAGTAGAGCTTGGTTGAGATAGTCAGTGATTGAGACTGCCTTGGTGATAATGAAGCGGAGTACCCAGGAATTGGAAATGCGTGGATACCTAAGGCTCCAAATTCATACCTAGGCAAGACAACGGAAGCCGACTTGTAGATGGGCTGTATCATTTAACAATGGCTTCCAGGTAGATAACAAAATACATAAGAGGCTCTATATCCAAGAAAGCAAATTCCATAACCAGGCTACCTACTCTAGCTATCCTTCAGCTTATCCAGTGCGCCCTTAAGCTTGACAGCGGTTTCTCGGGCCATTCTCTCAAATTCTTCTGTTCCGATATAAAAAGCAGCAAATAGTTAGAGCCGTTGAAGATTGGGTTCATGGGTGCAGGATACCAACCGTCTGGTGTTCCATCGAGTGTGATAGCGTTCCAGTTCCCCGTGAGCCAGAGTGTCGCAGAACTCATACCTTGCTTAGAGTCGCCAAGGGTTTGCTGTAAGTCGATTCGAGGAAATAACAAGGACTCTGGATTTTGTGTTACGCGTGAATGCGTGCTCTCTACCCCACAATGCAGACTTACGGTGTGTGAAGCATAATGAGCGGTGGTTGAATTGAAGTGAAAGTGTCGTAGAATGGATATCATTGTCGAGGTTCATTTGAGAAACGACTGCACGCTTGATCGCTTTCCCGATATGGGGTTCAACATAAATATAATTTTCTCCGGGCTCGCCAATCATGATACCAGTATCATAAGAGACTGGCATGCCCTTTGAATCGATGGTGGTGAACTTTGCGACAGCATTGTGATACAAGCGAGACGGAATGTTTAGGGTAGGCTTGACTTTCCGAAGAGATGTGCGAACGTGGCGAGATAGCAGCATGCGTGAAACGGACTGAGGTCGTTCGTGTTGGCCGACAGAGCGACGTGAAAGAATGAGCGAAATGCGTTAATTGTAAGGGCAGCGAGTCGCGTCAGGTGATACTGTAGCCTCGGCGTTGGTTCAGTTACGAACAGGGCGGGACAAGCCAACAGTGGCCGGGGCAATCAACTTCGATGAGCTAGGCAAATATATTCTTCAAACTTCAATTCATCATCATGTTTCCTGCTCATCAAGCGACTGCAACCTAGGTTGTAACTCCTTAAAATTCGACTTGCCCTCCTCAACGGGGTATGCCTCAAACACCATCCTCCTCATGAGCCTCCGCGGCGCTCTCCGACCAGTAAACAACTCAAACTGAGCAAACCCCTGCTCTGGCAATATATCCAAACCATCCATACTTACCCAACCGCGATGCGACTCTGCTCGAAACTGTGCTAGGAACGGTGTATCTAATGTCTTGTACCCCCACTCAATTGCGACTCCGCCAGTCCGACTTCCCAGCCACTCGTTGGGGAGGATAAGTTCGGGGGCGGGGACGTTGCCAATGCGGTGGGTGGGAATACAAGAGACAATGACGGTAGGTAGGCGGAATTCTGCCGGCCAGGCATCTTCTATTGATTCGATGACATGGAAGCGAGAATGCTCGCTGCCAGCGCTCAGTAGGCCGTGGTCCTTCCTCTCAAGGACCTGCGTAAAGTGTGACACCATTTTTTCGGCGTTCTTTGGTGTGCGGTTGTAGATGACAATGTTCTTGATGCCAACTTGAAGCATGGCATAGACTGTAGCTCTGGCCATGCCGCCTGCTCCAATGACCAGGCCACAGGTGCTGGACACGACTGCGTTGGCCGGGGAGAGGCCACGGCGAATGCATGCGCGAATGCCAATCCAGTCGGTGTTTTCACCATACAGAGCCTTAATGGGACCTGAGCGGTTGACGCTATCGAAAAAGGCAGCCCCAGATGGTATTGTCCCATCATCATTTAAAGAGCGGATGGGAATCAGTGTGTTGACAGCACCAATTGCGCGGGCGTGTTTGCTCAACGAATGGGCCAAGGTAATGATCTCAACTTTGAAGGGGAGGCCGATTGAGCCTCCACCAAACTCTGGATCCTCGATCAAATGCTTGATTCCTCGAAGCGACGCGCAAGACACTGGCTCATAGGTATGGGGCAACCCGCATGCCTTTAATGCTGCTTTGTGCATCGCAGGAGACAAACTGTAGCTGACGTTGGCGCCAACGACGTAAAGCTTCATCTGGTCGTATATAAAAGAAGAGAAGAGAGCTTCTGTCGCCCCGACCGTGGTAATGGATGGTGTTATTGGGGGCCTGGGATTCACCCGCTCCAGCGAATCTGGGCGGACAACAGTAAGAATACGATTGAAAGCTTGCGAATTCCGACCAAGAGGGCCAGAATTGTAAGATATGAGTGGGATCTTGGGCCCCTGTAAAGCTGCAACTGATGTCTTGAGGTAGTGAATGCGGAAATTGTCTTCAATAGTAACTGCAGGTCGAATCAATCTAGCAAGATGGCATCCCAGATTGTTGGCCTTCTTATACCATGACATCCATATTGGAGATTCCCATGACGGAGGATCTGTGGTGATGAAGCAATTTCCAATCATCTTTGTTCTCTTTCGAATAGATAATATGCGTGAGATGTGGACGTCTTCGAGTCGAAGGTCGACCGTCATCATCTCTGGTGCGAGACGTACGGAATGGTGAACAAGATCAAGGTAGACACGCAAGACCTCGTCGCTAGCTGTATGAGGTAGGAATATATGCAGGATTATGGGTAGAATAGTGCTTCGCCTTACAATACCGACACCTTTGGTAATGTTGGCAAGCAGTTTTCCGCTGGCTTCAGACGTCAATGTGCCTTGTTCGGCATGTTCAGCCAGGTCATGCACAACTATTTGCACAACATCTGCTCCGATGACATGCTCTTCGACATCCACAGAGTCCTTAATAACATCTGAAAGAGGAATAGAGGTGGCATAGGTAAAATTGCGTTCCTCCGCAGGTATCCTTGATAATGGGAATGCAGAATCTGTAAAGGGTATTGTGCCAGCGGGGTAAACAAGAGATAGAAACTTCAGGAAGTGTCGCTCAACATGTTTTAACGTTAAATATGGAGCTGGCGATCTTTGTGTCAATGACTCCCGAGAAAGCGACGACTTGGAAGCCTTCTCTGTGACGTTGAAGAACTCAAAGTTGGTGCAAGACCTGAAGATGGCGTTGCTCACATCGAGCAAGCTCTGGACCTTAGAACCGTCGCGGATTTTGAGATGATTTTTAATGGCATCGAAATCACGGACAATGTGAATGACAGGGTTGGTCGCCGCAAACTCTCGCAGGAGACTCTGCACGCGACTCTCCATCCAAGAGCAGACAAGGATACAGCCAGTCGAATGTCGCTGCAAGATATTTTGCAAGACCTTGGCCTGCTGCTTGTAACACTCTGAAGACCCATGTTCGGACTTATATGCGGCACTCGACAGGCCCATGGATCTCTGGAAAGCTGGCTCCAGATCAATGACTTTGCGGTCCATTGCCGAGGATGCCATGATTGCTAACGTCGACTTTCCAGCTCCGCGCATACCAACAAGTATCATTGACGCGTCTGGACTGAAATCGGGGACCTGACCAGTCAAGGGAGGAAAGGTTGGAGAGGGTGTTCGAGTAAGTCCATCGTGTTGGTCTGTATTTGACGGAGCCGCGGATTGAGAATTGGCTCTCGAATTGGCTCGAGAAGTGGCCCGCGATGGAGGTTGAGACTGGAGCACATCGCTCAGTTTAAAAGAGTGTGCTTGAGGTGTCGAATTATCGAGGTTATCGCGGGGAATTCCATGATTGTAGTGGACGGTCTTCGGTCGGTTGTGGCCGTTTGGTCGAAGCAAGGTATCCTCGTGGCCAAGAAAAGTCCCTAGGGACCTCTTGACGCCTGCCATTTCGTGTTGCATTTGTCCGGACTCTTTTGACCAGCGCTGTTTCAAGAAGGCGCCATAGTCACCAGAATATCGTAGTTGTTGAGGCTATAGAGAAGGGTCTCTTTGTTGGGTAGGGGAGAATGGTGATGTGGGCTTGTCGAGAAGCGCTGAGTCCGACTATTGTGAAGTGGGTGGGCGATGGGCGAGGAAGCTCGGTAGATCCCCCACCAGACAATCCGGGGCAAGCGAGAGGCGATTGGTCGGGAAAGCGTTTATCCGACCCACTCCGAGGTCCTGTCCAATTACATCGGTGGTGATTCGGCGGTCGGAACTTGGAGGCTGGAACCTACAGACCATCCCCAAGCAACACAGAATTATTCTAGGGCCCCAGATTCTCCCCGCATCACGTCTCATCGCATCGTATCGCATTGCTTTTGTCCGGCACTGTTGCTTTGAGATTCGGCCATGGGAGACAGATCTGCATGACAATGGCACAGGAATCGCGTATCTGAGCTGAGCTTTATTGACATGGGACTCGTATACCTACAATTCCACATCATCGTCATACTAGCAAGCATTGATCCCTCTTCACACTGCTGTTAGGCTCCTCTCCCCTCATATCTCTTTTCATTTCGTCATGACTGCTGGCCTCGCGACGCAGGCAGCTCATTCATTCTTTTGATCAACTATATCCAAGCAATGCCGCCTAGGAAACGCGAAAACGATGCGGATACTACCAGCGCTGCCGCAACCACAGCTCCCGCCAAACGTCAACGAGTCTCCCTTGCCTGTGATTCATGTCGCACTGCTAGAGAAAAGTGCGATGGCGCCCGTCCTCACTGTGGAACATGCACCGCGCAAAACAGGCCATGCTCATACACCCCTGCGTCCCGCAAGAGAGGCGTGCAGACGGGATACCTACGGACAATTGAGTTGTCCCTGGCATGGCTCTTTGAACAGGTTCCTGGCTGTGAGGGAGCTCTTCATCGTCTCCTTACACAGAATGATGGAGCAGATGGTACCCGCATCCTCGCGACGAAGGACAAGGCTGGCCATCGCCTGTACCGACGATGGAGCAAGAGTCGGGTTCACAAAGACATTGGCCGGTTGCTGTCGGATGAGAAGACGCCTCAAAACGATACGTCCGCAGACGACTCGGGAACTGAAGATAGCAGCCCGACTGGTGCACAATTGTTCGACGGCAAACCATCACCTGGACTATCGATACAAGGTGTCAATCCATCACAGACGAGCGTCCCGGCGGCATCTTACAACTTCAACTCAGACCAGCCATCATTACCTAGCAAGCTGACACTTCCCCCACACTGGAAGAGACTTGTCGACATCTACATGTCTTACACTCACAGCTGGTTCCCAATTATTGAACCTGGAATCATCACCCGCACAGCTTTGATGTATCCCCCAGAGGGCCTTGCCATCGAAGCCGACCCCTCATCGGCGCTACACGCTCAGCTCTGGGCAGTTTTTGCTGTCTCTTCATTTCAAGACGCGGCTTCTTCCAACCCATCGCGACACAACGGATTCTCCCCTAACGAAATTTACTCCACCGCGCAACGGCTTATACCCACCGACGACGAGACCTTCGAATTGGCCCATATCTCCTCACTCCTCCTTCATTCGCTAGTACTCATGGGCCAAAAGAAGACAATGACAGCATGGATCTTGATAGGCCGGGCTTCGCGTCTTGCTTTGCATTATCGCGTAACAACATCTCACATGTTTCCGGTCAAGGAAGGCGATGCAGCTTCTCTGAATCATAACGAAGTCAGGGTGCTAGCGGGAAGCTTTATCCTGGATTCTCTTGCTTCACTTAGTCTTGGTCAACCGCAAGTGACATCGGGAATTCGACATAGTCTTCCTTCTGTTGTCATAGAACAAGCTCTTGACTTGAACGAACCGTGGACTTCGATTTCGGGATTCGGAAAGGCGGCGGATGATGGACAAGAATCAACACCAGATTGCGCATCACCACTATCAACCTTTCGACAACTTTTTGCCTTCTGTAGACTTTGGGGTACCACCATGGATGCAAGGCTATACAATGACCGCAACCCTCAACGGATCACCCCAGAAGACCTTGTTAGAAGCTTGGACGCTCGGTTTTCATTTTGCAATTCCCTCATCTTCGGTGGCTCGACTCCAAGAGTGCCCTCAGCATATCTGCTCCAAGGCATGTTCTTGGCAATCACCCTAGACTTGGTGCCAGGTCATCGACCGTCCCTCTTATCTAATTTCATAGAGGTTGTTGAGTCGTGTCTGGAAAACTTTGGACCAGGCGGAACACCGCCAATCATAGCCATCTTGATGGATATAGTCAAGCACCACGGCCATGGGGACCGAATGCCAGAGCATGACCAAGTCAAGTGGAATTCGACAATGGGGTCGCTCACAGACGGCTGGAAGCTCAAATATCAAGGGTTAGAGGCCCCTAAAAGCAACCAGCATACACCTAGTTCTGTGGATCCATCACGCCGCCCAATAGTGAGCCCATCATTTATGGATGAGATATCAACCGCCTCTCATCCCTCACATCACACAGACCACCCTGCCCCCATCACATCCGGGGAACTGGAACATGAGCTCGGCCGAATGCAGCAACGCCAAAAAGAGCAACAAGCATTATCATACGAACGGCAACGTTATCAAGCTGCAGAGCGTAGCCCGGCTACTTCACAGTCTCTATACACACTAACACCCAACCTGACATTTCATACCCTTCACACACCATCTCTTGATGGGCAAATGGGATCATTACAAAACTCGATGCCGAGTCAACTACTTGATTACGACGCAATTCTCGATGAGCTTGGATCCATAGACTGCGCGGATGGTATTGATGTGGATCCTCAGTTTATGACTAACTTGGGCTTTGCGCCAGGATGTGATCTGGGCGAGATGTTTCAAGGTGATTTCGGGACATGATTTAATGCAATCTAATCAATATTTACACGGATACATATTCACCCAAGTTGTCCCTGTCTGCCTGTCTGTGATGTCTTGGCTGATGGGGCGTAAGAAACTGCCCGGACTGACAGAGCTGATCACATCTGTTCAGGTCGAGATCCTTACAACATCCCAGCAGTAACATTCCTTCATCCTCGGAGAATGTTACATTTTTGCTGACGCGGTGTGTTGGAGCTGCTCCAAAACGTCCAATCAACCTCGGAATAATGCCGACATCGCCGTGTGAATGGGGAACACAGGGATAAATGCTGAGCGCTTGAGATTTTGTCCCCATTTCCTGACGAAACAAGGTTAGATCCGCGGCCACATGGTCGTAATGATGCGGAGACCCTAGAACAGTTGGGTCAGGATGTGGCACCGGGGAAAAGTCTTTATCCCTCGACACGTTATCAGCAACACGAGACCCTGTGCGTCCTAGTAAACAGACAATGACAAATCTCGAATCTCATGTAACGACGGAAGCATATTCTTCCCCCACAGATCTAACCCCGCAAACCCCGGACTGAATCCCCAATTCTGGAGAAGCAGTTGTCGGTTGTTGAATTGAGTTGGCCCTTGCTGGCAGCGGCACACTAGTCTTTGGAAACGGGTTTTACTGCTAGACTAGGGGGAATATGGGTCAACTTGACTTGTATAAATCTTTGCCCCCCACCGGGTTTTGGGGATTGTCTCTTCGACTCTCCAGTTCATCCACTACCTTCTTTGCAACCTTATCTCCCCACAAGCTGCAACGATTCTCAAGCAGTAAAGTTCAGGTTTGAACCTTGAGACGCCGCAACCATGGGCCTCTTGACTCTGCAAGAAGATCGGCCTACGCCGAAGGCCGTCTACAACTGGCGCGTCTATACATGCGCCGCCATTGCATCAATGGCTGCTTGCACAATCGGTTACGACTCTGCTTTTATCGGCACGACCCTTGCTCTGCCTTCATTTGTGCAGGAGTTCAACTTTGAGAATTATGAGCCTGATGCGCTTGCGCTGGTCAAGCAGAACATTGTCTCTGTGTACCAGGCCGGTGCCTTCTTTGGATCTCTGTTCGCCTATGTTAGCAGTTACTTTATTGGTCGCCGATACTCTCTCATCCTCTTCTCTCTTGTCTTTATGGTCGGTGCTGGTATGATGCTGGGTGCCAATGGAGCCCGGGGTCTCGGCCTTATTATCGGTGGACGCGTCTTGGCCGGTATCGGTGTCGGTGGATGCTCCAACATGACACCCATTTACATCTCAGAATTGGCTCCTCCCGCTGTACGAGGTCGTCTTGTCGGTCTTTACGAAGTCGGATGGCAAGCCGGTGGTCTTGTTGGTTTCTGGATCAACTACGGAATCAACCAGCACCTCCCTTATGCTCCTGGCCAGAACGAGAACGTCTGGCTGATCCCCTTTGCTGTTCAGCTCATCCCTGCTGGCCTTCTTCTTATCGGTGCCGTCTTCATTCCTGAGTCGCCTCGATGGTTGTTCTCCAAGGGCAAGCGCGACAAGGCTATCAAGAACCTTTGCTGGATGCGAAACCTTGACCGGGAGGATATCTACATCGTTGAGGAGATTGGCTTTATCGATGCTGAGATCGACCGATTCAACAGCGCGGTTGGCGCCGGCTTCTGGAAGCCTTTTGCTGCTCTCAAGCAGGCCAAGGTTCGGTGGCGTTTCCTTCTCGGTGCTCTTCTCTTTGTCTTCCAGAACGGTAAGCACACTCATCTAGGTTTTCACTTCAATGACTAACATTTTCCAGGCTCTGGTATCAACGCCATCAACTACTACAGCCCCACTGTCTTCAAAAGTATCGGTATTACCGGTACCAACACTAGCTTCCTCACCACTGGTATCTTTGGCGTTGTCAAGACGGCCATCACCTTTGTCTGGATTCTCGTTCTTATCGATCACGTCGGTCGCCGAAACCTTCTTATGATTGGTGCTGGTGGCGGTGCTTTCTGCATGTACTTCATCGGTGCTTACATCAAGATCGCTAACAACCAGGCTAAGATCGATGCTGGAGAGACACCCACCCTTTCCTCTGGGGGTATCGCAGCTATCTTCTTCTTCTACCTCTGGACTGCCTTCTACACACCTTCTTGGAATGGCACACCATGGGTTCTCAACTCAGAGATGTTCGACCAGACCACCCGCTCTCTGGGCCAGGCCAACGCCGCTGCCAACAACTGGTTCTGGAACTTTATCATCGCCCGTTTCACCGAGCAGATGTTCAATGCCTGGGGATGGGGAGTGTATATCTTCTTCGCCTCTCTCATGGTCATTTCCGTCTTCTTCGTCTTCTTCTGCATCCCTGAGACCAAGGGTGTTCCGCTTGAGGCGATGGACAAGCTGTTTGAGACTAAGCCTATCTGGAGGGCTAACAAGATTGTCATGGAGGAATTGAGACTCCAGGATGAGGAGTTCCGTCACAATGTTGATGGCGCTGATCTGCGAGAGGAGAAGGCCAATGCTGAACAGATTGAGGGCAAGGTCTAAAAGTTTTGATGATGATTAAATGCGGAATTTAAAGCGAAATTGAATAGAAGCCAGATTGGATTAATATACCCCTTATACATCACTTTTGCCATCGTCTATAACTGGATTATTAACCATGCTGGCTGGTACCATTGAGTTGTCTAAGTTTGGTGTGAATTTACAAGTCTTCGACCACAGGTCTCAACTGCAGATAAGAGACTTGGCTCACAATTTATACAAGCTAGATTATGAGTTTTTGCCTCCTTTCATAAAGTATAAGATTGGTTGGCAGTTAAAGCTTATGACATCTCAACGAGACATATCAAGCCAACACACTCAATAATCTCAATTAACTTCAGCTTTTGGAAGGCCATCCAAGAAGTACAAGACCTTGATGCTGACAGGCTGTCATCCTAGGCGAGGCAAATACCTCCGCCTAGCTCGACCCCACAGTCTTCTTGCTGTGCCTCTTCTTCTTGAAGCTATCTACAGTACCAAAAGAGGGGATTTTCTACTGAAAGAGGAGGTGTTCCTCAATCTTCATAGAGGGGATTTTATGACTACCCTCCGGGGGGGCCTCCTTAAGTAAAGGGCAACCTAATCCGTTGTCTATGGCTCTGGAAGGACCTTTTTACTGACTGACTGACTGATCGGTACTTTGACCTCTGTCTCTTGCCTTGATTTTGCGAATAGCTTCACTTTTGGGAAAGACCCCGTGGGGCTGCAATTAGCCAATAGCCGGACGGCAGATTCCTTAGTAAGAGGCAAAGCCGGAAGGTTCCCTTCTCACTACGTTCAAAATGGAAGTCACTCTTCTGTTCAGCTGTGCCTGATAAGATGCTCCGATTTCCCACCCAAGACACTCAAACTCTCCATCACGCTCATTCTTTCAACTCTCTTATATATTTGTCAATATGGCCTTATGGGCATCATTCCCGCCCGAAATTCGTCGAAGGGTCTTCCAGGCTGCCCTTTCTCAACGCCCAGTCCTGAGGGCATTTGTCTTAGCTGCCGTATGTCGAGAATGGCAAGACTTTTTCGAGAGATCAACTTTTAAAGACCTAGCCTTAGCCAGCAGTGATTTGTATGCTTTCGCCTCAGCTATCAAGCGCAATGCTGCCCGACTCGGGTATATCAGGACCCTACGTCTGCGCATCAATCTTATGCAGTATAGTATCCCCTTTACCCAAAGCGAGCCTGATATCAAGGCAAATACCAACCCGAAAGTAAACTGTTGGAATCTGCTGCTGTGTTTGCCGATCGAGTAGCAGCGACGATGCCTCGCTTATGGACCATGGAGATCTGGTGCTCCTATCCTTGTTATGGGTTCTTATTTCGGTGTGAGATGGATGATTACAGGGTTAAGATCACATGAAGATATCTACGGAATGGGCCGAGCTTTGGTCTCGAGGAGCAGGTGGTTCGGGATTGGGAAACGGTTGCTTCACCTCGCCTACTCAATGTCAACAACACCCCCTTCGATGGCACTGGAAGAGAATGGCAAAGAACAATGATTCTTCCGTACTTACATCTGAAAAGGCCTGCTTATAGTCCACTTGAAGAGGCGCAGATAAGGGCTTTTCAGTATACGCATAGAAACTTTTGGTATGTTCCGATAAGACATGAATACCGCGGCCTTTATTAAGTAACCAGTTTCTCATGTTAGGAAAGGCTTGCATATGTTAAATGTCTCTTTGTTAGGATAGAGCTGAGTTGGTACAGAATAGACTTATCAGAGGGTGTCTTGGCTGGCTCATATTATACCTTGCCACTCTCTTTCCACGCAGCATACTTTTGATAAATATCCTTCCTAAACACATCCTTCAAATCTGTAGCAACCCCTCCATCAAGTGGCAACTTTGCAAGAACAGCCCCTACACCACAAATATCATTCTTGCGATCAACGAACCACGCAAACGTCAAACCTCCACCCCAAGACATAGTATGAGCACCATACCATCCCTCAACATCCTCGAGTGTAATGATGCCTCCAAGCCCATGCCCAAGCTTCGTCTCTTCACTGATACCAACTCTGAAGAAAGGGCCGAGTGGACTAGCTAGCATGCCTTGTTGACCGCTCAGTGCTTCAGGGGCAAGATGGTTCTGAAACATGTCGGCGCAGGTTTCTGGCTTGAGGAGTTTTCCGTCGTTGGCGAGTAGGGACTGAGCGATTTTGAGATAAGTTGGTGCAGACATGGCAAGACCGTGGCCGCCGAAACATCCATCTGAACGGCCGTTGATTTCGGCTCCTTGGCCCATGACTGCGGAACCAAGACCCTTTGGATCATCAGGGTTAAGATCCACGAGACGCTCGCGCAAATCTTCTCTTGTAACAGGAAAGAACTCAGCGTCGGTTTTCAAACCAAGAGGCTTCAGAATACGCTCATGAATATGCTCCTCCAAGGTATTTCCAGTAACACGCTCAACAATTCGACCAGCCCAATCTAGACCAGAGCCATACATCCATCCCTTTCCAGGTTGATGCAATAGAGGATAGATGAAAGTATCTTCTACCTTCTTCTTCTTTCCATCTTTAGGTTTATACTTGCTGCTCCATTTTCCGATTTTCGGATCCAAGAAATCATACGCCAACCCAGCGCTGTGCGTAAGCAGCATTTCAAGAGTGATAGGCTGACAGGCTTGTTCAAGAATCGGCTCATCATCTTCTGACCAGCCTGTAAGAACCTGCTTCTCTGCCAACTCAGGTGCAAATTTTGATAGATCACCCTTGAGAGTAAGGAGACCGTCATCAACGCACTGCAAAGCCGCGATGGAGGCTATGAGCTTTGTAGCTGATGCGAGACAGAGGATATCATCGAGTTGCTGAGGGCGCTTTTCACCAGAGAGAAGAGTTCGTTGGCCAAGAGCTTTATCGTAGGAGAAGTCTCCTCTTGAGTTGGTAGCACAGATAATGCCACCGTTGATCTTGCCAGAGTCGATGGCAGCTTGGAAGCTCTTCTCGATGGTTCTCGCCATTGCAAGAGTGGCGAAGGATGTTATTCTGGTGTGTGACTTGAAGGATACAGCGACGAGTGAGTGATGAGTGATTTTCAGTCTTGATAGCATTGGGGATCTGAGTATTTATGCAGTTGGTTGATGTAAGACAGACGAGGTAATCATCCGAGAGGAGTTCAATCACGTGGGGTCGCTATACACGGCGAGTTGTTACGCCAGCCAATCAGACTGCTTATTTTCCGAGCGAGCGAATCGACTTCTACCATTTCCTTCTCATAACCACTATTGTATGGCCGGTGAGTCAACGGTTGGAAGCTCTACCACTTTTTCATTATCATATAGATCTATCATCCTCTCGAATAACTCCCCAAGAGACTTGTCAAAACTCTGGTCTAAGTAAGATTCGAATATCAAATTCCATTGTGTTTGTTTAATCAACCAGTCAGACGACGTCAGACGCCCAACCTCAGATCTCAAATGACTCACTCTTTTTAATCAGCGATTAATTTGAGAATCGAATACATTACCTGTCTCGAGAAATAGTTTGTTTACGCCCTTCTGATGACGCCCCATGGACCAAAACTACCCCACAAACGTGAAAGACCCTGCAGATCAGTCGGGGTAATCATTCGGCCATGAAGCATTCTTACCGATACATGGTGAAAGCGAAAGCAATTTCTTACATGATATCAAAATTCAATTATAATTTCCAATTGCTTGAAAGTAGACTTGTATGAGGTTATCCAAGGATGTGAGTTCATATGTGATAGATCGTCCAGCCTTGAGTATGCCCTATTGAGCTGATAGAATTGTTCGATTAGAGACGTCTGACAGCTTCCAAGACATGTGTTTAACATTATGTATATCAGTAAATACTATCTATGACATATACTCTTTAGTAGTAGTAAGAAATATGTCACAGAACTGAGATATCCAGTCCCTGGACACTATGCCATATCTTGCCAAGCTAAAATCTCCAACACCACGGCAAGATATCATCTTCGCCGAACATATATTTCTCAACTCCAACGTCACTCCCATTAGCCCTCAACCATTCAAACTCACACTCATCACCATGCCACCCTCAATCTCACATCCTCCACCAGAAATGGTCCAGATAAACCCTCCCTCACACCCAGAACCAACAATCTCACCCCAAATAATAACGCGCATCAACGCAGCCTACGACTGGACATCCCCTACCGACCCTTCCAACCCCCGAAACTTCTCTCTCCTCACAAAAACCCTCAGCATAGCATCCATAACATCTCTCGCGTGGTCATCCTGCTTCGCCGGCGCCATATACGCCCCCGCCCAAACCGCCGTCAGCCATGACTTCCACCAAGGCCGTTTACTTTCCGTCCTGCCCTTGAGCTTGTATAACCTCGGCATGGCGTGCGGTCCGCTCGTTGGAGCACCGCTATCTGAGACTTATGGCCGTAAGACGGTCTATGTCGCTACTACACCTATCTTCCTTGCTTTTCTGCTAGGATCGGGATTTGCGAGGGATATTGTTAGTTTGTCTATTTGTCGGTTCTTTGCGGGGATGTTTGCGTCGCCGAATGTCAATAATACGTCTGCTACGATAATGGATTACTGTGCGCCGCAGTATCGTGGGGCGAGTTTGGGGATATACTACTCTATTCCTTCGCTTGGAGCAGCTGTTGGGCCGCTTGTTGGGGGGTTCGTACAGAGGTCTTTTGGGTGGCGGTGGACGCAGTGGGTTGCTGTTGTGATAACCTGTGTTCTTTATATACCGGTCTTATTCACCAAGGAGACTTATAAGAAGGTTGTCCTTCGAAGACGAGCTATTAGGATGGGTTTGGGTGATAGCTCGTCTCAGCAAACAACTGTTGCGAGAACGATTCGACATTTCTTTACGGTTCTTATCCTTCGACCGCTTCATATGCTATTTACGGAACCAATCGTCACTCTGGTCAGTCTCTACAACGGCTTTATCTTTGGACTGTTATACACATTCATCATATCCGTCCCCTGGATCTTTAGACATTACTATAATTTTAGCGCAACCGGCGAGTCCCTTTCATATCTAGGTATAACTCTCGGCACCCTCTTGGCCTGCGCTCCCTTTGTCCTAATCGACTTTTCATACTATCAAAAGCGCCTTATCCACTGGACTCAAACCCACGATGCAAGCGAACCCTTCCCCCCAGAACATCGCCTCATCTCCTCCATGATCGGGAGTTTTCTCCTCCCCGCCAGTCTTCTCATAGCAGGATGGACCGCTGAATTCCGCTTGCACTGGATTCTCCCCATATTCTTCCAGGGCATGACGATGCTGGCTTGTCTTCTGATTTATGCTGGTGTAAATCTCTTTATGCTTGATGCTTACGGTCCTTTGTATGGAGCATCGGCATCGGGTGCTATGATGCTGAGTAGATATTCGTTGAGCTTTGCTTTTCCGATGTTTGCGCTGCAGATGTTTGAGAAGCTGGGTGCGGGGTGGGCAACGACGCTTTTGGCGTGTATTACGTTTTTGATGGCGCCTATACCGTGGTGTTTCTTTGTTTATGGGGAGAGGATTAGGGCGAGGAGTAGATACGAGTCAAGCTCATAGTTAGACTTCAATAGATCTTGTCAATCTTCATCCTCGCCAACCATCTCCATGCCCTCAAAAAGACCAACCCAATCCTCCAACCTCTCTTTCACAAAAGTATCCAAATCCCAGGGCTCATCAGTCAGCGCATCTTGATCTCCAGCCCAGACATACATATCCGCCTCCACAACGCTGCCATCCTCCAGCACCACATCGACGCTCGTAGGAGTATAAGTTTCGCCCTCAAAGTCATCGAGTTTCTTGCGCATGGACTTGGTCTCCAGGACAAGTAGGTCACCATCTACTTCGTGCCCATCTTTCTTTACAACGGCGGGATAATCTCGTGAGCGCACGGTGTAGCGTGCATAACCGTGTACTTCGGCTGGACGGGGGAGGGCTGAGATGAGTTCTGTGTTTGCGGCGTCGCCGGTTAGAGCCCATGCTAGGAGAGGGCGGGCGCGGAGGGTGCCGTAGATGAAGATAGGGCGTGGCTTTGAAGATTCAGCCATTGTGATGACTTTTGTGGAGAGACTATAAGGCGTGTAGATTATGTGTTTCTTGCTTCTGATTCTAGCAATGAGGGATCAGGGCGGCTTCTTATACCCCAGCTGCTGCTAATAAGGTTACTGTGTAAGGTTGTCGGTAGTTAAAAGACTTTAGCCCCCCGCGCACAAAGGTAAAGAACACCAACATAAGGTTACTGATTAAGTCATCATAAACGCATATTATTATGTTTTTTATTGGGAAACTTATCTTTGTTAAGGCTATTCTGGCTATATATATATTGCCTCCTAAAAGCTAAAGTTAAATTGGATTTTTCAGTGTGTTAGCTTAATATGTCTTGTTAAGGCGTTATAAGCTTTAGGCATTAATCTTGTGCCTTGTTGGGTGTGTATGTTGAGAGGAATATGTCGAGGTGAAGTTTCACTCACGGTGGGTGATCAAGTAGCCGAATCTTCAACTTTGGCATTCGCTTTATATCCATAGGCACAGAGGAAAATAAAAGTCTATATGTTTGCTGCCTGGCCAGTTGTTACAGTGATTGGATAAAGTAATGATGCGCTTAACCAGCTAAACTTATATTTAGGTAAAGATTTAAAAGTTTAGGTAAGTTTAGGGTACCTAGTCTAAAGAAGCATCACATTATCGTCAACCAACAGCAGCAAAGGCAATGAAACAACAAAAAGTCCAATCATTTATCTAGCAAAACGCCAATAATGTAATGCACGCTATTTATCTATGCCCAATAAAACAAAAACAAACCCTCCCTCACAGCTTCGCCTCCGCCCTTTGCGCAACCTTCTCCGCAATAGCAACATGCACCTTTTCAATCGGCATCTCCTCCAACTGCTTCCCAGTCCAGTACTTATCCTGCTCCAAGCCCTGATAAATCAACGCCTCCGTTCCCAGAATAACCTTCCACCCTTTATCCTCCGCAATACCACCCAATCTCGTAAAAGGCGTGGGGTTGTAGCACATCTCCAGAATAGCGCCCTTCTGCTCCTTATCCAAGAATGTTTCTGTCACTGCGCGCGCGCGAATCTCCTCTTCTGTCTCGGGCTCAAAGTCTGGCACGCACGCTACGATGGCACCGGGTGCTTCGAGACCTTGTGCTTGGGCTACATCCTTGACGTGTAGTAAACCCTCGCCGTAGCCGCGCTCAGCACAGTCGGCGATCACGGCGGTGACTTCTGCCTCGTCGCGGTTGACGAGGTAAATGGTCTTGACCTTCATCCACTTGCGCAGCGCATAGATAGCGCTTCTAGCGGCGCCGCCACCGCCGACTACGAGGGCGGGCTTGTTGTGGAAGACAGCGTCGGGGTTATCGATGTTTTGGTAGAATGAGTCGCGGATGCCGATGACGTCTGTGTTTGCGCCGCAGAAGATACGGCGGCCGTCGCGCTCACGGATGAAGAGGGTGTTGCAGGCGCCGACGTCGCGGCATTCTTCTGTGAGTTCATCTAGGTAAGGGATGATGGCGACTTTGTTGGGCATGGTAACTGAGGCGCCTGTTCATCGTCAGTAACTCAATTGAGTGAGTGAGTGAGTGAATGGAACGTACCGTAAAAGTCGGGATGTTGCGCCAACTCCAAAAAGCCAGGAATATCAGCTGAATCAAGTCTAACCTGACCCCACTTCAATCCCAAATCTTGATAAATAACATTATGAAGAAACGGCGACAGCGAAGCAGTCAATTTCTTGCCAAACAGGTACCCGTGGCGTTGGAGCTGCGAGACCTGGTGCGATTGGAGAGAGTCTCCAGAGACGGAGCCTTGCTCAGAGGAGATTTGCTGGACAGACATGATAGGAAGATAAGTGCAAGAGACAAGAGACAAGAGACAAGAAAGTGGCCTGATTGAGAGAATGATCCTGGAAAGTAGCGACGATAGATCTATTCAAGTATTAAACCGTCCAGTAGCAGAGAACGCAATGGAAAAAAAACCCCAGATCCTCGCTCCTCATTGCCCCCCCGCCGAGACCTCCGCCTCAAAGGGTTTATCCACTAAAGCTGGGGTCGCAATGCAAGAAATTACCGGGTCTGGACCTCCACTGTCGGATAAAGACTTAGCCACCTCGGCCCCGGGTAATGGATAAACATCACCTT